>JAPYYX010002685.1:0-17183 GCA_030522605.1 Cremastinae sp. B BG-2022a
TTTTTCTTTTTTCAATCGATTCAGGATGATAAACTCTATAGTAGATTTCAAATTCTTTAAAAGTTTAAGTACCACGATTTTTCTACATACATCCTTAAATGCTCAGCCCACTTGGAATATGAGAAAAAACGAGATCAAAATTTCGATACCTCCCCTCGCGCTAGGAATACCTTAATACTGAGATACCACGTATATGAAAAATATATTTTTTCGATCTATCACTCATTAAATATAATTAAAATTTTTGTCAAGTTCGTATTATTTGTATTCTTGCAAAAAAAAATCTTACGTCAATTTTGATATTTCGTGACTAGCTAGCGCTCTCATAACGGAAACGAGTTGTCCATGATGAACGAGAACCCTGACGAGCGGCTGTGCAGCCTCCATCTTGCTGGCAACGATCTCTCCGAGTATGTAAACCGCGGACGAAGTTATCGGCTGAACGTTTACACTCTGGAGCAAGAGTCTCCGGAGTCTGTCGTACATTTCCGATGGAAATACGTGGTCGGCTGTATAATGAATTTTAACCCGGAGCGATCCAAGTCCCGTTCCGGGGGCCATTTGCCCAGGAGACGTCGCCGAGCTGGGTGTCACCTTGCTGGGACGATTTTTCGCCGATCGTGGCTGCAAAAAATACCACGCGGTCGTTCCACTGGAGGTTGGCTGCTTCTGGAGACCTCGCAATGTAACTCGGACCTCACCCAGGAAGGCCGGTTGCTCGCCCATTCCTGGTGAAGCGTGCCAGAGCCCAACGACGACTTCGCCAACTTCACCTTCCACTGTATAATGCGAGACATCCTTCTCCTTCGTCGACTCGGACAGTTCCGACTTTGATGGCAAAATATCAACATTTTATTTTTCATAAATATTATATAAATATTTAAGATATATTAAAAATTAAAAAAATAAATATTCGTTATAAATGTAATGAACATTTTTGTTCATTTGACTCACCTCAAAGACAAAGGTCTCATTGAAGTATGGAGATACGGTCTTCTTTTTCACTTTTGTGCGCTTTGATATCTGTTTGCCGTTACTGTAGAGCACTGTAACCGTAGCGAATGGATCACAGCCTCCATTTTTAATCGTCAATTCGCTACATTCAATGATTCTGGAAACGTAATGAGAATTAATGATAAAAATAAATCATAAATCGATAATAATAATGTGAATAATAATTCATTTTAAACTATTGTGCACTTAAATAATTTTTTAAGATGTATATTGATATTTATTTACCGAACAGTAAGCTTTGGCTGAGATTGTCCAACTTGTGGTTGAAGCGAGAGCTCGAGATGGGCCTTGCCCTGGACCTCGGAATCAGCGTCTACCGGTCTCAGGGGAAACCAATGCTCTTTGTTGTGATAAGTCGCCAAATCTTCTCGCTTTATCGCGACTTTACCTAAGATTTTGTCCTGCTTCAAGTGCCTGTCCCTGTCGTATACGTAAATCCCAAGATACCGAAACTTTCGTGGCACCTCGAATTGGAATTCCTCTCCGAAAAATGGACTGAAAAAATTGTTTCATTCAAAATTAATTGACATTTTTGAAATATCTTATGGAAAGATTCCTTTTATTCAAGAAATTCTTTCAAAAGGATTCTTTTCATTTGAAAATATCTTCCGAAGTGAATATTTGACCAAAGAAAATTTTTTTTCTTCACAAAATATCTTTCAAAACACAAATTCTTTTTATTTTACAAATACCCTTTCAAGCAGAGATTCTCTTTCCTCTAGAAATATTGTACAGATTTTGTTTTACACTTATCATCTTTCGGAGCAGATTCTTCCTTTTGAAAAATATCTTCCGCAGGAAGGATTATTCTTTCTTTTAAAAAACATCTTTTGCAGCAAGGATGATTCTTCCTTTTGAAAAATGTCTTTCGCAGCAAAGATTATTCTTCCTTTTGAAAAATATTTTTCGAAGCAAAGATTATTCTTTCTTTTGAAAAATGTCTTTCGCAGCAAAGATTGTTTTTTCTTTTGAAAAATATCTTTCGCAGCAAAGATTGTTTTTTCTTTTGAAAAATATCTTTCGAAGCAAACATTATTCTAGATTGTTTTTTCTTTTGAAAAATATCTTTCGAAGCAAACATTATTCTTTCTTTTGAAAAATATCTTTCGCAGCAAAGATTATTCTTTCTTTTGAAAAATATCTTTTGAAACAAACATTATTTTTTCTTTTGAAAAATATCTTTCGCAGCAAAAATTGTTCTTTCTTTTGAAAAATATCTTTCGTAGCAAAGATTATTATTTTTTTTTTTTAAATATCTTTCGAAGCAAACATTATTTTTTCTTTTGAAAAATATCTTTTGCAGCAAAGATTGTTCTTTCTTTTGAAAAATATCTTTCGTAGCAAAGATCATTATTTTTTTTTGAAAAATATCTTTTGAAGCAAACATTATTTTTTCTTTTGAAAAATATCTTTCGCAGCAAAGATTGTTCTTTCTTTTGAAAAATATCTTTTGTAGCAAAGATTATTCTTCCTTTTGAAAAATATTTTTCGAGGCAAAGATTATTCTTTCTTTTGAAACGTCTTTTGTAGCAAAGATTGTTTTTTCTTTTGAAAAATATCTTTCGCAGCAAGGATTGTTTTTTCTTTTGAAAAACATCTTTCGCAGCAAGGATTGTTTTTTCTTTTGAAAAACATCTTTCGCAGCAAAGATTGTTTTTTCGTTTGAAAAATATCTTAGCAAAAATATCTTTCGCAGCAAAAATCGTTCTTTTTTTTGAAAAATATCATTAGAAGCAACGATTATTCTTTCTTTTTAAAAATATCTTTCGAAGCAAAGATTATTCTTTCTTTAGATAAATATCTTTCGATGCAAAGATTATTCTTTCTCTTTCAAAATTGTGTTTCGAAGCAAAGATTCTTTATTTTAAGATATCTTTCGAAGTAAACATTATTCCGTGTCAAAAGTATCTTTCGAAGCAAACATTTTTTTTTCAATTGAGATTTATACTAACTTGAGGGTTCTTTCCATCGTGGTGGTACGGAATATTTCCTCCTGGTCCAGTGATAAGGCACAATAAACGTCTCGTGTCCCAGGCGAGCCATGACCTCTGCTTAGCAAATTCTTCGCTTCACCTGAGAAAAAAAAATTCATTCTTGAACAAAAAAGAGAAACATTTCCTACTATACATAATTCGGACCAAATAAATAAAAACTATCGTGAAAAATATGTGAACCGGAATGGAGAATAAAATGAAAGTATAATGATGCGTGAATAAATTATAAATGAAAAATAGAAAATTAATTATCATTTCACTCTCTCTCTCTGTCTCTCTCTTGCTCGTCTTATCCCGTGAGTCATTTCTTTTCTTTTTTTAGCTCTACTTCACTCCCTCGTTCTTGCCTTGCCAAGGTTTTGTGGGGACGTTTTTATTATTTACACGGCTTAGTCGTAGAAAATAGATGAATGAAACTCACACACCTACGAATTTCTCTCTCACTCTCTCTCATTCTTTTTATTATTTTGTTCTTATTACTCGTTTCTCTCTCTTGCCTCCACAATTCGAGTCATGGCTCATCGACCATTATTTACGTCGATGGAAAGGAAAAAAATGCGGACGTGCATGAATGAAATTACAATTTTATAGTTCGCGGGCACGTGTGCCTGCGACAAGTGACGACTAAACGGGTGACGAGAAAAAAAAAAAGAGTATCGATTACTTGGGAAATTAGCAGATTGGAATTAGAAGAAAAAAAAATTTTATGGCGCTAATGTGAATTTTTTTACGGTTTTATATTAATTACGATGAATTATGAAATTATCAATAATTATTGATGATTTTATAGTTAAAAAAAAATATAAATATTTCACCAAATTTTTCCAACGTCAATATTACTTAGAATAATTTTTCTTTATTGTTTAAAGTAAAATATTTGAGTATCGTAAATATGTATTTAAAAATTGTCAAATAAGCAAGAAAATGTGACAAATTTTTTGGGTCGCTTTTGGAATAATTGAATAAAATGTTAATTTTTTCGAATTTAATAAACATACTCCCTCTTTAAAAAACAAAAAATATATAAAAATCAACTTATAACAGTAACAGCTCGTCAGCATTTAATTGACTTTATATTGATTCACACACGGATGTGAATCAAATTAACATTAAAAAACAAATGTTTTTTGTTTAATTTGTGCAGTGTGTGAATATTTAAAATAAATAAATTAGATTAAAAATTGAAAAAATTCATCAAATTTGAATACATTCAAATTAGTTCCATTCCAATGCGAAAAAAATAGTTTCTGATGTGATCAATTGACAGAACCTCTTTTCAAATATTCAATAATGTACGTACAGACTACATACGAATGGATTACAATTGGCCCTTACTGGATTTTTTATTATTAGAGTGATATAATTTTTTTGATATAATTTGAGTTGGTAAATTCCATGACACATGAAACTGTAAATTTTATAAAATTGTTTACAATAATTAATATGAAAAAAGGAGAAAAAAATAATTGAAGAAATTGATGAAAATGTAATGTCCAGTATTTAGGGAACGAAAACGGTAAAAAATGACTGATTAAAATGAAATGAAAAAAATAATTGATATGAAAAAAGGAAAAAAAATAATTGAAGAAATTGATGAAAATGTAATATCCAGGATTTAGGGAACGAAAGCGGTAAAAAATGGCTGATTAAAATTAAATGAAAAAAATAATTGATATGAAAAAAGGGAAAAAAATAATTGAAGAAATTGATGAAAATGTAATATCCAGGATTTAGGGAACGAAAATGGTAAATAATGGTTTTTAAATAGTGAAGGAGGTGAGAGCGAAAGGCGGGGGTGGACAAGGCGGACGTAAAAAACGCAGGATGTACTTATGCCGTTTTCGCTTGTGTACACACAACTCTAATGACTTTCTCAGAGCGTTCTCTCGCACACGAAAACACGAATTTATGCATTCCGCGAAACGAACGTTGCATAAACGGACACGTTGCGATTCACGCACCTCTTGGACAGAAATTTCGTCACGAACTCTCATCCGAACCTAACGCTAAATTTTCTTAATTTTATATGGTGTATAAATATTTGTTTATACGACAGAAAATCTTTTTTCTTCTTTTAATACTTTTTTTTTGTTAACTTTTGGTCTTTTACATCTTTTTCTATTTTCAAAAATATTTATTTAAATAATTTATTTCAAAATTGAAAATTTCTTAATATTTACGATTTGCGAGTACAAAATTTGGCGCGCTTTTTATACTATGAGCGTTTACCGTCCACCAACAAGCGAATTCACGCGATAAGAGCTGTTTTTGTTTATTTTGAAAAATTTGAAGTGAAAAATTTCTTTTTTAGTGTAAAATAATTTTTTTTTCCTTAATTGGCGTGTATTTAGATACGAAAAAATTATTTTTGCATTATTTCGAATTTTTAGATTTAAATTTCGCGAGATTTTCGCTGATTACAAAAATTTTACGAAAACAAACTTATTTTCCGATAATTGAATTTTTTTATAATTATTGTGATTTTTTCGATTGGTATTGCAACCGATCCTCGGAAAAGTTTCGATTTTCATTCATAAACCGCAATGAAATCACTTACATGATACAAATTTAAATATTATTAATATTATTAAATATTATTAAAATATTATGTGCAGTAAACAAATTTTTTTTTGTGTAAAAATAATGAAAAATCTTGAATTTTTCAATTATACAGAAATTTGAGATCTGAACTTTTTGCACTTTTTACAAGAAGAATTATGAAAAAAAAAACGTATTTTTTCTCTCGATTTTTCCAAAATTAAAATTTTTTTAATCAATATTACGGTTCTCAACATACAAAGGGCTTTAATTATTGTCAATAAATTGCAAAAGAATGACTTATAACGCAAACTTAAATTTGTATCATTGTTATTGTAATTATCGATATTTCGGAGCAAAATATTATTTTATTATTGCAAAATTAATGAACAATCTTCAACTTTTCCATTGTAACGAAATTGGAGATTTAAAAAATCGAGCACTTTTCGCAGATGAGAAAAAATTTCCAAAAAAATACAAACTTTATCTGAATTTTTCCAAAATAAAATTTTTTTATAACTATTACGATTTTTCAGACGCCAATTGCATCGATTATCGTCGATAAATCGCAATGGATACACTAACACATGTTTAAATAGTATTAGTATGCAACTATTTACATATTTTGTAGTAAAAAAATTTTTTTTACTGAAAAATCGATGAAAAACCTTGAACTTTACAATTATAACGAAATTTGAGATTCAAATTTCGCGCGCTTTTCACACCAGCCGCGATTGCCGTCCATGAATGAACGAGACTACTAAAAATTGAAGCGAATCGTCGTCGTCGCGTCATTCTCTCTCTCTCCGAAGCTTTTTTTATTCACTCGAACACGCACACAGGGAACGGCTTGTAAATATCGTACCGCCGCCCATTCACGAAACAAAATCGAGCAAGCGTTTCGCGTTTGCGTCACATCTCAATGCAAGAAGAAAAAAAACGATCATTCGTAGACCATCGTTGACGAAGCGTTATTTAAAAAAAAAAAACATCAGAAACATTATTCGCCGAAACAATCAATTATTTCGTCGTTTTATTATTTTTTTTCAAGAATTCGAAATGAATTCGCTCGACGGTCGTTTCTCACGTTTTTCTCTCGTGTTATTCCTCCGGGCGAGCGGCTAAAAAAAACAGGCGAGGGGAAACGTTCGATCATCGCATTTCCGGTAGGCGATTGAGCGAGGGGCCAAAAGCCTCGAGCAAGAAAAATCGAAAGAAAACGAAAACAAAAATCAACTCCGAATGATGAAAAAAAAGGAAAAAGAAAAAATTAAAAACAAGAGTCTTAAAACACAAATCGAAAAAACTTGAGAATTTCAAGACTCTAGAATGAAAAAAAAGTCTCGAAGACGCGCGTGGGCGTCGAGAGGAAACCGGGGCAGTCCCGAATGCGATTTTAACCACACCAAAAAATCATAATATTCGAAAAGTCGAAAAAAAAAATCTACAACGAATCAAAAAAATTTAATTCCGTTCTAAACTTATTCAATTATTTTCTCGATTATTTTCTCATATTGTCAATTTTTTTCAACAAGGACATTCGAGATAAAATTGTAAAAAAATAAGTCTACATTTTTCTTTCGTTTTTTTTTTTTAAGAGACACCCACGAGCAGTGGCACGCACAGGAACTACACGGACGCTCGAACGCACACAAAGCTCGCTTGGCGCACACTCGAGAGCGAGAGAGACGGAGACACTCGGCGAGGAAAAATTTTTCACTCCGGCACTGCGACACAATATTTTTTACGATATCTCGTTATTTTGATTCTTAGATTAGTAAATTATGATTCTCGCGGTTCTCGTTGACTCCTCGAGTCTACGGATTGATCATTCGGGTTGTGATTTCGTGCGCGAGATGGGAGAAACGAAGATGGACGCGAAAAACGAGATGGAGAGAATTTTTTCGTGGTTCAGATTTTTTTCGGGCTGACACCGGGCACGAGATTTTTTTACAATTCAACATTATTACGTTGCGTTGAACAATTGTAATTTCTTTGATTTTTTTCTCAGTTTGATGGGAAATTCGTGTATTCGAGGATGCTTTTCGTACCGATTTTAATCTTTAGTCTCTCTTCAACGCGGACTAGGCGCGTCTCCTCGGCCATGTTACCTCCATGACACTACTCGCTCGCTGACTACCCACGAACCGAGCGAACGGCGAAAGAGCCGCGGTGCGCCTCTTCTCGCTTCCATTCTGTGAATGGGTTTTGCTCCCCAGGGACGTAACGAGTTATCTGAAAACCCCTCTCTTCCGTCAAATCAAATAAACATTTCGAAAAAAATATTTCATCGTTACAAAACTAACGTAATATTGAAACTAAAATTCCAATACTATTAAAAATAATTTTTTATTTACATTAAATAATATTAATAATGTTAATAAAAATTTGCGATAATATATTGACTATAACAAAAAAATATCAAAAAATCAATAAATTAAAGTAAAATATACAAAATAATTTAACATTACAAGAAAATTTAAAAATTATAAAATTCTTCTTATCTGAAAACCCTTCTCTTCCGTCAAATCAAATAAACATTTCGAAAAAAATATTTCATCGTTACAAAACTAACGTAATATTGAAACTAAAATTCCAATAATATTAAAAATAATTTTTTATTTACATTAAATAATATTAATAATCTTAATAAAAATTTGCGATAATATATTGACTATAACAAAAAAATATCATAAAATCAATAAATTAAAGTAAAATATACAGAATAACTTAACATTACAACAAAATTTAAAAATTATAAAATTCTTCTTATCTGAAAATCCTTCTCTACCGTCAAATCAAATAAACATTTCAAAAAAAAAAATACTTCATCGTTACAAAAAAAAATATTTCATCGTTACAAAACTAACGTAATATTGAAACTAAAATTCTAATAATATTAAAAATAATTTTTTATTGATATTAAATAATATTAATAATCTTAATAAAAATTTGCGATAATGTATTGACTATAACAAAAAAAATATCATAAAATCAATAAATTAAAGTAAAATATACAGAATAATTTAACATTACAACAAAATTTAAAAATTATAAAATTCTTCTTATCTGAAAATCCTTCTCTTCCGTCAAATCAAATAAACATTTTAAAAAAAATACTTCATCGTTACAAAAGTAACGTAATATTAAACTAAAATTCTAATAATATTAAAAATATTTTTTTATTGATATTAAATAATATTAATAATGTTAATAAAAATGTGCAATAATATATTAACTATAACAAAAAAAATATTAAAAAATCTATAAAATAAAGTAAAATATACAGAATAATTTAAAATTTCAACAAAATTTAAAAATTATAAAATTCTTATAGAAACGTGCAACATGGGGTTTCGGTACAGTTATCATAAAACTCAAGAAATTAACACGTAAAACAGATAGGGAATCGAAAAACGATCAAAATTAAATAAAAAATGAAAACAATGTTCGTTAGTATTGAATAAACGGATATAAATTCCCAAAAAATATTCATGTACGTAGATATTGAGTTATTAAAGAAAACATTTCCGTTTTTATGCATGGAGTCTATAATAACTATATGCATAGAAAAAGGACAATTTTCTCATTGAAAAACTATGTAGATAAAAATTATAAAAAAATCATGGTCACGTATTTTATGTTAAAGAACATCCTGAAAAAATTTTATCACATTCTGATCGCTTATGTACCGAAACACCTTAACCTAAAATCCTGATATGAAAAATGATTTTTTAATAATGTAAGATTGTAATAACATAAATAATGTAATGGAAAGAATAATAAATAAAAATAAAAGAAAACAATAGTAAAAATTGGAAAAATATGTAAATTTATTATCAAAATAATCCATGAAAAAACAATCAAAAATCTTTTTAATTAGATTTTCATCGAAATTCATGAAAATTGAAAGAAAAAAAGATTCTTTTAAACGTATGAATACGTTCGAAAAAAAATTTAACCACAATTTCGTATAATCAAAAAAATATTTTCTCATTCATTTATTAAAATATAAACATAAAATTTTACGTATTAAAAAACAATTAATGAAAAAACTGATATTAAGGTATTCCTTGCATGAAACAGTTATCTTTAGGTTTCACTGAAAATTTGCAGAAACATTTTTTGATGTCATATGTACAACTATGTAAAATTTCAGGGGCTGTGACCGACTGAAAAATCAAGATATTTATTATTGAAAATTGTCATTTTTCGCAACCTCCCATAAGAGCCCGTGTTAAATATCACGATATTAACGACGAGTATCTCGAATTTTCGGTCGGTGAAGCCTATTGAAATTTTGTACAAATTTTTATATAATATCAAAGAAGCTTCAATTAGTTTTTTACAAAAATTTGAAGACAAAAATTTTTATGATTTTATTTATTATATAACAAATAAAATTTCGATACCTCCCCTCGCGCTAGGAATACCTTAAAAATGGTTTCGTAATAATATAAGATAACAATATTAAACAAAAATAACTATAATACATCAAATAATAACTGAACTAAATATCGAATAATAATAACTATATAATCTATACTATACATCTCTTTACCAATTTTCAAAATAATTGGTTCATCCGTTTACGAGAAACTTACGATTAAATTCACACTCGTAACACACATTTTTTATACCGGTATACGATTTCAGCCAAGCAGTCAAACTTTTCGTGCGACTATCAATAAATCCTTTGAGTGAAAAATTTTGAAATTTTTCATATCATTTTTAAATTTTTTTTTCATCACATACTATTTTTTCACTCGATTTGCGCTAATGAATAAAGTGTTATTGATCGTTTTAAAAATTTGACGAGTAATCTATGACTGTAAGACTTGAAAGTATACAAAATTTTTGTACCAAAATATTTTAGAGATTTTGAGTTCTACACTGAAGAAAATACAATTTTATTGTCATTTTTCTTTCATAAATTTTTGTTTCAATATTGAATGTTCATATTTCTGGTTTTTCATTTTTATTAGATTTTTCTACTTTTGACAAACTCGTTTTTTTTTATAACAATTTTTAGTTCTATTTATTTTATATAATTCATTATTTTTTGTTTCTCACTGTATAACCTGAATTTTAATATTTCTTCTGTTTAAAAACGTGCTACTTTTTAATTTCGCTCCTCTCGTTTGTCTTTTATAAGAATTGCGCCCGGAAAAGGAGAAGAGAAAAGAATTGTACCGTGAGAATTCTCTCGTTTACTTCCGTAACAACTCCGAGGGGAGGAAACGACTTTTTGTTTTCATTCTTTACTCGAGACAATTGGATTGTTATTATTTTAATGACCGTGCATAGAAGCATTCCTTAAAAATTCTATTTACAAATAATAAATAAATAATCAACATATACATCAAATGAAATGATACATAACAATACAATAAAAATATGAAAATAACAGCGAGTTGGAAAATAATTGTTGCAAATGGAAATAAAAATTAATCATTATTCGTTAAATGAGAGAAGTTTGTGCACGACAATATTTGTTTTAAGTTTATAAATATACAGTTTTGGATGAGTAATGGTTGGCAAAAATTGAATGAACATTTCTATAAAAAAATGTTTTTTTTTTATTTCATAAAAATTTCTAATGTCATGAGTGGTCAGTATTATTGGCTTGAATTTATTTTTGATAATTTTTTGCTATGGGTGTTTTTGTTCAAAAACAGCTTGAAAGTTTGTAATTAATAATTTCTTTTGTGCTTTTGATGAACCCCATTTTGAAATCAATTCGTTGTGTAAAATAATTTATCATTCCTAAAAGGTATAAAAAAATGATGAAAATATGATTTTTTGTTTAAACATTATGGCTATGAACCGAAAAATAATATTGAAAGTTAATTTTTCAAATCGAAAATTTATTAATGGATAAATTTAACTTTTAAATTTCATTCACTTTGACGATTCATTCGCATTGTTTTAGGAGGTATCGCAACATGTCAACATTTAAAACGGTCAAGGTACGGATTCAAAGCTGTTGAATAAAATAAACATAAAATTAATACTGCTGAAAATAAGACAGACTTATAAATGTACCTCCAATTCCCCTCAAGTATTATTTTTTAAATTTTGTATAAATACGAATAAATTTCATGGCATCATTTTCTTACAATTCACAAATTTCGTGAGTAATGAGATAAAAGTATGTACATGCTTTTGAATAAAAAGTAAGGGAGGCATCACAATCAATTGAGAGACTTTTATGGAATGAAATACAATTTTTAAAATGTATAAAAAAGTAAAATTCGGATATTTTCAATCTTTTTTATGATTAGATTAAAACATTCACTATCTATAGGGTGGGGAGGGCACAAAATGGGATACCCCAAAAATTTGGTAAAAATTTTCAATATTTCAATATGTGATCAAATTTAAGGTGGTTGTATCGCGACAGTCACGATCAAAAGTTTTTCCCTTCTCTCTCTCTACACGGTAGATCTCATTCAAATTTTACACATTTGTCCGTATGATAGTAAAGAACATTTGTGTAAAATTTCAACAAATTCTGACGAAATCGACTTTGGCAATACAACCACCTTAATATCAAATAGTCTTTTATTTGCTAAGAACATTGTATTTGGTGATTTAAAAAAACGTTTAAACAAAAACTAAAGCAAAAAATCAATTAACATAGCAGATCGAAAAACAACATTTTCTTTGGTAATGAAATACATTTAAACAAAAATTAAAATAAATCATCAATTAATTACTTGAAATAAGACGTCAAAGCTAATAATAACTTAACAAATTATGAAAAAAAAAAATTTCGTACTTTTTGGAGAGGCACCCCATTTTGACCGCTGAAAAAAACTTTTTTTCTCATGAAAATTTTATTTCAGCTGAAAATTGAATTTTTTTCCTTCAATTGTGATTAAAATACAAAAAATTCAGCATATTTAAACCCTTGGAATCGGAAATTTTTCTTAAGTACCCCATTTTGCCACCCCACCTTTCAAAATTGTTTAAAATATTTAAAAAATATACATCTTCAAAAATTTAATTAATTTTTCCTTGCATTAAATTGGGTTCTATTAATTAATAAGAAAAATGAAAGAAAGACCATTTAGTAAATTTATGAAATAATAGAGGATTAATTTGTCAAAATTTTTATCCACATTTTATTTTTCTTGCTCAATTATTCAGTAATTGTGAAGACAAAAATTAAAAAAAAATAATATCTTCATATTCCTCGTAGAAGAACATTCTGATGAAATTTCATCAAATCCTTATCATTTTCATTTTTACTACCAAAAACGACTCAAAGGTTTCACGACGATGAGTGACAATTCTCCGCTCTCGCTCGCGCCACTGTACGCGCGGTCATGACACGGAATGGGACTTCGTTCGTGCTCCGCCGCGAGGACGATTGATAAATCGATTAGATAACGTCAGTGCAACATCAATGAAAAGCTTCTTGATCAATGAAAAATTATATACGACGACTTTTACACACGCGTGATAAAACTCGCACGGGCGAATCCACGCGGAATCGATTCATCTTAAAACCTCTATAAATATTATTTTTTTCGTCATATAATTCTTTTTTTCACCATTTTAAGATAATATCAAATATTTCGATTGAATTTTCTTCAACTTCATCCTTTTTACATTTTTTAAATTGATCATTTTATATCTATCAAAATTTTTTTAAATATTTGTTTTTCTATATCGATAAATTGATAGTTAAACATTCGATTTAATTTTTTATAATTTTTAAAAACATTTATTTGCATATTATTCAATTTCATTATTTGCAATGGTCAAGTTTTTTTTCAATTTTTTGAATTATTAAAAAAAGGAGATTTTTATTTTTAAAGTAGTACCAAAAAGTAGTACCAAGGGCTACTACTTTTTGCTATTACGTTCCTGAAGTCGTTTTCCTATGAATAATATACCGTGTGTCTTGAAAGTAAAGGTATCGGTGTTTCGGTGCTACAATGTTAGTGCGTTAGCTAATTTAAAAAAAAAGAGAATTAAATAACTATTTTAGTCAGTCTCTTAAACAATGACAATGAATGTTCTTTAAACAATAAATAAAATTTCATTTTCCATTTCTCATAAGTGGATTTCATTAATATTTCGGATGAAGTATCAGATATGTTTTCAAGTATTCTTCAAATTTCATTTTTCATTAATTCATTAATTTATAAATTATAATTATTATAATTAAATTTTTCAATGATTTTATTCAATATATTTTATAACCTGAGAAGATACTGGCAAATAATAACAAAAATACATAAAACTTTGTAATGATAATCATTCTACGTTAGAAAAATTAAATAAAAAAATTAATTATTGTAACAGGTTGACTATTTAAGAGATATGAAATTTCAAAGAGAGATAAATTCTATTTATCTTCTAATCAATAAATTTTCAGACACATTTATCAGATCTGTTTTATATTATTATACAAATTAGATTTATATATTTCAGATTAAGATTTATAAAAATTTAAATTCTTTCTAAGTATTATATAAACTAAAAAAATGGACAAATATTGCATCAATTTATAGATTAATTCATCAGATGCATTTTGCAAATAATATAAAAAATACATAAATAATTATAAAATAATTATTATTATTTTCAAAATTTTTATTTCTGCACTTTTTTAAATTTACGATTACACGATTTACGATTATAAACAATATAATAAATAAGATATAAAAAATATGAAAAATGTCTCCATGTATAATGAAATCGTCAAAGCCATAGACTAGGAATGGATCATGAATGACGAATTTACGTTTCTGTCGCTCGTACGTACGAATCGTATGACTCGGATATATACACATGCGTATGTATATTGTATATGCATGTGTATATATAGAAAAGCGCGTAGTGAGGCACTTCCTGATGGCGCAATGGTCCGCTTCCTCTACTGACTTACTCCTACACCCGAGGAGAGGCTTTTGCGAAGCATTCTCCACGTTATACATATGGACACGTTTCGACCTAGGTATGTCCGGCGACGCATTCGTCAACCAAAAAAAAACATCATTCATTTAAATCACGATCATTATTATTATTTTTTTTGAAAATATTTTATTAATTTTTATTACTAATTATTATTTTTTATTAAATAATAAATATTTAATAATATTAATAATAATAATAATATTCATTATATCTATCCAAAAACAGCATATATGGTGTTAATAAATTATTTACGGGTTTATAGTCCGAGCTGTAGTAAAAAATTCGTCGTATGAATTAATTTTAGTGATAAATTTCGTAATCTAAAATTTAGAAAAATAATTGAAAAATTTGAAAGTAATGTCCCAACCAGAGTCAAATGTTTATAAAATAAATTTAAACTGAACATTTGTTGAAGTTGTTGATGCACCAATGCAGGGAAGAAATTTTTTTAAAATGGGAAGAAACTTGGAGAATGAGAGTAGCTCGAGAGCGTACATTGACGTCCCGTAAATGTATTTGCCTCGAGTTTTTATAGTTGTTAAATAGTTTTTCTCTGTAATTGTTTATTAATTATTGTTATTAAACAATTTTATGTGTAATTTATTTAAAAATGGAGAGCGAGGGACAGAGAGAGTGCGAAAAAATTGACCAAGACCGCGGTCAATGACTGATCCCACCTTTATGCACTCGAGTTTATTCAATTCGCAACGATCAATGAACGTCATCGTGTTCCATAAATCCTCCCCTCCCTGTCTCGTCTCTCGCGCCCTTTTTCCTCCTCGAACGTGACTCGTCAGTCTCTTCGATCTGTCAAAATTCATTTTTTAATATATGTTTTTTTTAATTTCATTGATTTATTTTGCTTGTTTATTTATTTGTACAACATGATTCTGTAAAATTTAATAATTATTTATATTTTACGATATTTATTTTTGTCGTTTGTATTTAAACACGTGAGATTTTTTTGGTGAATTATTGCATAATTGCGTTATGAGATTTCGATCTATTAAAATTTATTTCCCTATTAATTTTAATTTACATTTTTTATTTATCTTTATAGATTTATATTTAATATTTATTTATGTATACTTGCATGGTTCGATCTTGCTCGAGTTAATTATCATGTTAATTGTATTGTGAAGTTATGTCGATCTATCGAAATTTATTTTTCAGAGAACTTCTTTGTTCTAAATTTACAACACAAATAATTTTTTTTCTCTTATTTCGATTGAAAAAAAAATCACTGCGATTGCTTGCGTCTGAGTAATTCAAGTTAGTTGTAATTTTATTATTAATTTCATCGAAATTTTCAACTTCTAGCTGTCAAATTTTTTCGCATCGGAATTTCTTTGCACACCATCGAGCGTGCACATGTCAAAAATTGAACGTCAAATTCTCGTTCTTTTGGCGATCTTTGCCATGATCGGTCATTCACGAATACGTGAACAAAATAAAATGAATTTGTACTCAATAAAATAGTTTTGCGACAACTAAAAATACAATCTTACGACTTATTCTTCGATTTTGCAGCCCACGGTAAATAGAAAGTTAATTTTTTGTTTCGATTTTTACAACATTTCTGAAGATTCAGTTTCGATGTTATGAAGGTTATATTTTTTCATATTCCTTTTCTTGATATAGTTAATACAACTTTCTCAACATATAGAATTATCCATATAAATAAGACATAATAATAATAAAATATAAAATAACAATAAAGAGACCAATAAATTCGAAATTTTCAATGATAATTTTTTTTTTCGTTTATAAAATGGCATCAAGAGATCTTTACAAAAAGAAGTCAAATACACTCGAAACCCTCTTAAGTCATACAGTTGGTTCGGCACAACCTCTCTTAAGTAATATTTCTCCTCTTCCCCCATAAAGCCGCTGATTTTTGTTTGAGAAAAGAGAGGTTCGAAATATGACTTAAGAGGGGTTCACAACTTAAGAGAGTATGACTTAAGAGGGGTTCTAGTGTACTCACAAAAACACCATCAAAATGGTATAAAAAACGGAAGCAAGTACATTTTTTCATAGCATTATGGTAAATAGTAGAGACATTGTCGTAACACGATAAATCCACTAAATAATAATTAAAATCATTTAAAAATTATACCTACGAATGAGTTTATAAATATATAAAATTTCAATCAGAGAACGATAATATTAGAGAATAAAATTAAAAAAAAAACTTGCCGAGTTTATTATTAAATATATCTCGGCAAGTATTTTTTTCGAAATTTTACGCAGTGAGTCAAAACATACATTTAGTTCTGAATCCGAGTAGCGTAGTAAATAAATTGGCAACGCCGCGTCCCTTGCTTTAGTGTGCGTGCTCACGTACATGTACGATCCGGACGTATAGACGTGAATAGAAACTGAAATAAATGTACTCGGCTACTCGGAATTCTCGGAATTTTTCATGTTTTTGTTTTTATATTTGTGATTTTTGAAAAATGAATGGAGGAATACAATTTAATTTTTTTATTTTCTTGTTTGATTTTTTACCCGCTCTTACATTTTCTATTTCTTGACTTCGTATACTCTTAACATATACTATATTATGAGTATAACATAGTATACAATATGCGTTTTGAGATTGTCGTATTGGGATCTGACATGGGGGCGGAGTTTAGCCTAATGGCGACGATATCGGGACAAATAATGATTATAATAATTGTAGTTTTACATTGACTCTGTCCC
>JAPYYX010002686.1:0-14344 GCA_030522605.1 Cremastinae sp. B BG-2022a
ATTAAAATAATGAATTTTCACTGCTTTTTTTGTGACCAAAACAACAAATAATTTTAGTTGCATCTTTGAATCACAAGTTTCGCTCGAACCTCCTTAATTAATCCGCTTTCATTCCCGAGAAACGAAAAAAAATGTCATTCCCGTGACAATTTTTTTTTTTCAGCAAACAAGCGAGATAAGTCTGAGAACCCCCTGGCGAGGGCGTGCATTGCCTTGAAATGTTACAATTACCGTGCTCGGTCGATAATAACTTGTTCAGCCGAAAACCTAGAAACATAGAAAGAAAATTGTTTATTTAATTATTTAACGACGATGTTTAAAGATAGAGACAATCTCGCGGCAATAAACAGTCCACCCGCTTAAAAGGCGGTAAATACAAACGATTTTAGTGTCATGAAATAATAAAGAAAAGGGAACGGGTGCGCGGTTCGGAGAGTCTCCGCCAGGCGGCGCTGGCTGACGAAAAGTTGGCGCTTCTCGCTCTGTATACACACAATAAGTACGTCGCGAAAATACAAACTGCCTCATTAATGCAAATGAGACCGAAGCGAGCGCTCGTTTTCGATGGCAGATGTGTGCGTGCACACAAATTCACACGATCGCAAGTACGCGCGCGTGGAAACTCTCAAAAGTGAATTTCTGATGACATTTTGACTCCGCTCGTGTTTGTTTCTCATTTTCACGAAACACCAACATGAGGAGCGATTATACACTTCCGAAATGTCACAAACATTTTTCAACGGAAAATCAATTGAGAAATTTTATTTGCTATATACATGCAACGTTCTTCAAAAAAAAATTCAATTGTGTAATGCTTCGAAGAGATTTGCGTTTAGTAATTCTCGAACAGCAGAAAACATATTTTACGTACTCCAAAAACATCCTTGAGACTGAAGATGAGGTTAAACTAATAAAAATAATCCATATTTATAAACGCATTTCTCATCGACCAATGCCTCAACTATTATATCATATCATTATTGCAGTTCTTGCCCATGTTACTTAATTTTATCCAATAGTCCATTCATATGATGGAAAACACATAAATTTGACAATGAAGAAAATCGAGAATATTATTCGACAGCCGAAACATAAATCCACTTTTTTTTTCGTATATCACTTTAGTGCCTTCGGCCGGCTCTCGCGTTCGCTCACCGCGATTATATAAGCTCGCGAATTCTACAGTGCTGTTATGTTCACTTGGCAGGCTACCCGACTCCCATTGCGTTGAATCCACACCCTCTGGCAAAATTGCAATTTGCGCCTCACCGACGTGCCATTTTTCGATAAGCCACGCATGAGTTTTCACGATCAGCAGACGTGAAAAATCGGAAACGTTTTATTCCCTTCGGACATTCGCGAGACCTCTGGCAAGCTTCGCACTATACCGATTTCAACAAATCAACGGAGATCCATTCTTATACGAAAAATGTTTCATTCCTTCTCGATACTCAACCCCGATATAAAATTCTGTACTCGAAACGAACAAATAACTTCCCACGCAGTGATCTTGAAGATTAATGCACGGGCAATCTAGTCGTATTTGCGTTTCGACACGGTGTGACCCATAGCCCGGAGATACTGTAGACACTTTCAAATGAAAATGAATGCAAATTTTATGAAAAATTACATTTTCTTAATATTGCCAGTCAGAAAAAGACTACGAATATTGACAAAAAGCTTTGCACATAAACAAATGGAAAATATTCGACAGTTGTCAAATCCAAACGTAAATCGACTGTAAAAATCCAGAACAATCATCGAACAAATGGAAAACATGAGCATGGACAATGAAATGCCTCCGTAAACACAAATAATAAGAGTAAGAAAGAGAAAAACAAACCACTGTCAATATAACTAATAAATGACCATACACAATAGAAAGAAAACCTAGAGCTGAATTTTCTTGATATTGCCAATCAGAAAAAGACTACGAATATCGACAAAAAGCTTTGCACATAAACAAATGGAAAATATTCGACAGTTGTGCACAATACCAAATTCAAATGTAAATCGACTGTAAAAAATCCAGAACAATCATCGAACAAATGGAAAACATGAGCATGAACAATGAAATGCCTCCATAAACACAAATAATGAGAGTAACAAAGAGAAAAACAAATCACTGTCAATATAACTAATGAATGACCACACAAAATAGAAAGAAAACCTAAAGCTGAAAGACTTCAGTCGATTGCCCGAAAATGCATGATACGAAAAAATGTACATATGTACAACATAGAATAACAAAATGTGAATATAATTATATCGTGCTAACGAATGCAATTACTACTTACATTTTCTTCAAATCGAATGAATTTTTTTTTTTCAAATTTCTTCTTCATTCGCTTGTTATACTTTTTTTCTCACAAGAGTAATGGATGTGGCAAAAGTTGTATCATTTTAACATTTGGAGGAATAGAAAGACAAAGAGTAAGGGCGAGATATGCGGGGCCCGCTCTCGCATCAATCTTTATTAATTTTCGTCGTTTTCGTCCAATTTGAAAAGGCCAGGGTTTTGTCTGGCGAGCGTATCGTCGATTGGGCGAGTCCCACCTCGAGGACGAACCAATATGAGAAAAAGGAACACACAGAGGCGATAAAAAAAGGAAGTTTCGAGCGTTGAAAACGTCGAAACGCTCGTGTATAGCCCGCTCATATAGATATAGCGAGATAGTGGGAACGCAGAACAGAAAGGATACGCGCGAAAACCGTCTCTCCTCCTCCTCCTCCTACTCCTCAATGAGCCCCAGTCTCTCGCTCGACAAAACACACGCTAAAAACTCTCGAAATTCTTCTCCATATATGCGTGACGGGCCAACGTTGAATGTCATATTGTGCGTGGACGACAGGAAGCATAAATTTTACGAACCCGAAACATAGAGATGAAACAGCGAGGAAGAAAATGCCGGACGGAAAAAAAATGATTTCGAATAAATACTTGAACAAAAAAGAAAACAAAAGTCTTTTGACTGATACATTCGAGGTGTTGGGTGAAAAAGAGACGAATAATGAAAATCTGTGTCTCTCTTTGATAATTCGGAATAAGAAATGGAACGAGTCGATTTTCTATTTCATTGTTCAAAATTGATTTGAACTTCCGCGTTTCTATCTTCGAATTAATTTGCGGTATAATTAGTCAGCACATAATTGATATAGATAAAAGCGTCCGTGCGTACGCCAGATCGTTTAAATTCCATAAATTCTCCTATTTCGCGAGCCGTGTCACGTACAATAGCGTCGGAATAACACTCGGAACGGGAAAAAGATGACATTTCTTCTTGAATGCATTTCAGGCGTGAATTTTTCGTTTCCATCGTAGAGTCCGTCTCGTCTTTATCTCCAGTGAGGATAACATGCAGTGCTTTTTCGTGTTTTAATATCGCATTTTTTTTATTGTTAAGTGAATGGTGCATATGGATCTAGTATTTTTTCTCCAATGACCTTGCATCGTTCAAGAAATGATTGTTCACCGTACACAATGTACACATAGATGAGATTTCGAAGCTTTCTAAATCCTTAGACACTTTTTAAAATAAAATGATTGTTCATGACTGCAAAAGTGATTGAAATAAATACGTAGATTCTGAAGAAAATAATTCCATCGGAATAACGTTACGTCGTGGAGTACGGACGCGTTTATTTTGCCCGCGGGTTTGTTGAGGGTCATGGGGCAAAAGCACTAAATTTTCGGAACGAACGCCCACATGGGGAATCATGAAGACCAAACAGTGTTATACGAACAAAAAAAGGCAACAACAACGTATGAGAAAAAAGGCAGTACCAAGACTTTTCGTTACGTCGCACATGGGCTCGAGTTGCGCAAGTTCCTCTCGAGATCTTGAGTCGAACGATTGTTCCACGTGTTCCCAAAAAATATGGAACCTCTCGTCATTTCGGAGAGCTCGTCCCACGATGGTCTTTAATAAAAATAATTTCATTTTTTGAAGTGAAACTTCTAGTGTTTCGGAGTAACGTTGTATGTTTACGTTAATTTTTATGGGACCGCTACTGGCGAACTGTAATTGCCGGTTACTGCGACACCAAGTCCCGATGTACATTATTCTCATAAAAATGAATTTTCCGTTTTAAATGCCATGATAGAATTTCCACCACCTACAACCCCCTGGGATGGGGGTTCTTATCCAAAATATTACCAAAATGGATTTTTACTTTATAAATAAGAAGACAATTTGTTATTCTTTTGATTTTCACCTGTCCCTCAGTGTTCGGAGTGACCTCGTATGTTTACGTTAATTTTTATGGGACCGCTAGTGACGAACTGTAATTGCCGGCTACTGCGACACCAAGTCCCGAAGAAAAGCAAAGGAACTTTTGGGACGAGTGTAAGATTACAAGGAGAGAGATGGAGTAGGATTATGATCATTTAGAGGCATATATGCTTAATCCTCTTTTTATCTCTCTCTTCCTTTCGTATAATAAGTATCGACGCCGATATTCATCGTCTCTCTTCCTAGTATTCTTCCTCTGTTCTTCTTTCATAAAACTGAAATAAGTGATGTACATACTTCTCATAAAAATGAATTTTCCGTCTTCAATGCCATGGCGGTATTTTTTAAAACAAAAAATGGATTTTTTTCTTTATAAATAAGACAACAATTTGTTATTCTGTTGATTTCCACCTATCCCTCACTGTGGAAGTTTCACTTCTGGAGCGTGTGGTTGTCACATACTAATTTTTTGTTCCTTCATTTTTTACATTCTTGCTGAGCCCTTTTTTCCACATTCCATCGAGCCCGCGCATCAACATCAAAGAAGCTAACAATAAACTTACTCATTATTATTTACAATTTTACCCTATTTTCTTGACGTGAAATTCAGTTACTTGAACATTTCTCTCGAATGCTTCAAGAGCTCCGAGCATACGTCAAAATCAAATGATTTTCTATTTATAAGCTGAACTGCGTGGAAGTGGCGATGGAAGCGAATATAAGCGCTCCGAGTCCTGTTCTCAAAAAACAAACGTTGCAACGCTCTCGAAAGCAGAGTCCAAAGTACGCCGAGAGAACAACATTTTTTCGGGGTAAAATAAGTATGCAAAAAATATTCGAAACT
Source organism: Cremastinae sp. B BG-2022a (assembly GCA_030522605.1). NCBI lineage: Eukaryota > Metazoa > Arthropoda > Insecta > Hymenoptera > Ichneumonidae > Cremastinae sp. B BG-2022a. The sequence continues at coordinate 5,077 of JAPYYX010002686.1, forward strand.
GTCTGAACAATGCAGAAAAGTGAAGAATTTTTTTCGCAGCGTTTCGCGAAGATTGGACACTTGGACGAACTCGATTCGTGCGTAGCGCCCATTTTTTTTTGCAGTAGGACACTCGAATCTTTATTCTCGGATACGAGACAAAGAGACTCGTCTTCTCATTATCCGCGTGCATTTTTATATATCCGTTCATCCGAAATTTAATAAAAGTGAATTTCGTTCTTCAGAGAATGTTCACTGGCATTAAAATATTCCTTTATATCATCGGTATCCGTGGACTCGCCATTTAAATGTCACACAAACGTTGCATCAATGTTGTTCTTAAAAATAATGAAACAAATATACTTACACAAGTTCAACGAGTTATTTTGAAGATTCGACGATTCACGGAGCTCGGAACGTTCGAGTCTGGCGGAAAAAAACGATAATGCCCCGAGGATTTGACTTTTCGATTATATAAAACGAAAAGTAAATTCTTCATTCAATAATCCCTCAAGATTTGTTGAAAAAAAATGAACAGGTCAAACAGACCGATGGTTGTGCAACGCGATAGACTCGATCTGTTTCGAGGCTTCTTTATTTTAGTAAAGCTCTGCCAACGGAAAGCCTGTCGAAAATAGTTTTGACACGAGCATTGACAACCTTTTAACATTTATTTCGTTCGATCCCGCTCTTTCCTCGTTTCCCTCTCGAATCGCCAGTCGACGAGTAAAATTGACCCATCATAACTCCGCTGAGAAATTAAAAAACACACGCTGAATAAAAGAAAAGTACATTAGCAGAGAAAAATGATGATTTTTTTTTATATCATTAAGAATTCTATGATAATAATTGATCTTCGATGAATATTCAATAAGCGAGATGTCCGCATATATTTCACTGTCGCGCGAGAAAATAAATTTTTTTGAGGTTACGTAATAATAGGTAATCGAAATTGGCGACTTTTTGGTTACATTTTTTCCATCATCTGTCTCGTGATGCAATTTTTCTTTTAACACGATGATTTTAATAAAAATTGTTAACTCTCGTCTGGCAACACAGTCAGTTTTTTTGTCTCCCATAGCTTCAAAGAACCGTGGTCTACCGGACAAAGAATAAAAGTGTATTCGCTCGTAGCGATGTATACCAGGGAACGGAAGATGAAGCTAGGACCCCGCAGAAACCTTTGAAAAACCGAAAAAAAACGTACCGACCTCGTTATATCATAGTCACCATACGACCATACGTTCCTCGGATCTCTCTACGCGTGAAGGTCAAAAAAAAGCAAGGCGTGAGAGGCGCGTTTACTTCGATGACTCCCGTCCCTTTGTTTTCTTTGATTCCATTTCTCGCTGCAGATAGCGCCACGAGCCGCGAGAGCATTCAACGGAAAAATTTCGATTAGTTTCAAAAATCTCTCCTTGATAAGTCGGCATCATTTAAAATTCTGAAAAAATTACACATAAATTATAGTAAATTATAGTTATAATATTAAATAACAGAGAAAAAAGAAACAATTTTTTGGTTAATAAAATCAATAATATAAAGCTCAAAAAATTAATTTTAAATGATTGGAAACTTTGTAATTATTTTTGTTTTTTTCTGTCATCAGGTTAAATGTTAAGGGTGGAATATGTACAATCTCAACGTGAACGTAAATCCTAGCCCTATGGCTGCCGCGGGTCTTCTCGGCGTCGCGGCGGCCGAGGTAACACCGAGGACACCGGAAATCGTAAACTCCCTGATAGCGATGACGAACCCCTTCGATGGGTATTCACTCGAGCGGAGTCGTGACAGGACCGATTCGACGAGCAGCGGGGAGCCTAGTCCACCGAGCGTCCAACACACTTGTAGTCAGCTCATAAAAGAAGGTTAATAAAATTATTAAAACTATTTTTCTATCGACAAACAAACTTTCTTAATTTCCATGAAATATAATTTCTTCGTTGCCTTTTCTCTTTATCGCGATCAAATACGATTTTGAAATTTATTTTGTCCATTTTATTTTCTCGAAAGGTCTGAAGCTGACGCTGCAGACGAAGAAGCGAGTGAAGGGTGGCGGCGACGAGGCGACAAAGAGATCGAGAAAGGAGGAGAATAGCGCTGACGACGAGGAGGAGGACGGTGATTCGAGCAATAACAATAATAAATGCCACGGTGTAAGAAACTTTTCATTATTTTATTCATGCACATTAAAAATGAAAAAAAAAAGTAATAATAATAATAATAATAAATATAATCATCAGCTGACGCCCGAGGACGAGGAGCGACGACGTCGAAGGCGTGAGCGCAATAAAATAGCAGCGACGAAGTGTCGTCTGAAGAAGCGAGAAAAGACGGTAATACTCGTTCAGGAATCGGAAATTCTCGAGACGCAAAATCACGATCTCAAGTCGGAGATTAAAAAATTGGAGGTGCAGAGGCGCAGGCTCGTCGACATGCTCAGTCTCCACAGTCCGACGTGTATAAAGCAAGGGACGAACGAAACGGGCGGCTATCAGCGCGCGTATACGGAGCCGCTCCCGAGTTACGAGGAAAATTTCGGCGGCGTCGTAACACAGCCCGGACCAGCGCTGAACCAACCACCAAACTGCATCGCCGATTATCCTGTTAAGGTTGAGGTTTACGATTCCGGAACGACGCAGGATTATTATCGGCAGGAAGAGAGCTCTTTTGTACTCACCTCGGACTCCGGTTGCACCGTTTAGTCCTTAAAATTATGCAGTTTCGCGGATCTACGGATTTTCATTTCTTTTACCTCAAGTTTTTCGAACCAATAGTTTTTCTTATTTCTTTCAAATACACGTTTTTAACAATCTTATTTCATTCGATGAATGAAAAAATATTGAAGGTTTGTCCATTTTCAGCAGAGTACAAGACACATCTAAAAATATTGTCCATTGCATCGGATACGTCAGAAAAAACTTGAGACTCCAAAGACTGAAACTTCATTCGGAATCCGCAAAACTGCATAATTATCGTCCTTCTTTCAAAGAGAGATAAATATATATTTTATGTGTACAGTCAAAACGAGTCAGCGAAGATTTTAGAGAATCGGGGTGAGATGTATGAAAGCTTGTTTAAAAATGTATGTTTTAAATTTTATTCTAAATATCACCCCGATTCTCGAGACTCGTAATAATCAATCGGCGATTGAAAGAGAAAGAAAGGCACGAACGGGTGCGCCTAGGAAAAAAAGCTTCGACGATCAGTCGCGAAGGACTTATGCATTCCACAAACGAGAGAGATCATAATGATATACTGCAAAGTAAAGAAAAGAGAGATAAGTATGAGGAGATTCAATCAAAATATTAATCGTTCATAAATTCATTTTATTTTTCCTTTAAATTATCATTTTCGAGCGATGAAACCATTTTCGTTTCTTGAGATTTGCACGAAAATCTCAATGACAACACATGCGCCTCTCCTTCATTCTAAAGTTTATGGAAGAGTAATTAATAATATAATCTCGTCCGGACCTTTCGAGCATTTGAAAATTTTTTCGAAGGCAGCGAAGAATACAAAAACGCTCTCTTTTCTCTCGAACTGCAATGCTGTTCGAAATAATTCTGAAAAAAGAGAAAGAAAAAAACGCAGAGACTCATCTCTCCGGATCGTATCGATTGATCGAAACGTTCGAGGACGAACAAGCCCGCGACACATTCCTTTCATGAATAACTCTTCTGTGACATTCTTCTTTAAGAGCCTTGATCGTTTGCATTCGTTGTTAATTCGCGAGTAAAAACAGAAAAATATTGGATGAAAAAAAAAAAGCAGAAACAAATTGTTCATTTTACGTTGATTAATTTTACTTTTACTCACCGAGCGCGTGCAGGACACGTTTCTTTTTTTTTTCTCGGAACTTTGTGCTTACTTTTCTTCCATTTTTTTCGTTTCTCGTTCTTTTGAGCTAATCCCGTACGTCCCAGTGTGATGCGAAAAATGAGTAAATATTTCATTATAAATAACGATCCGCGACGGAAGAGAGATGCATACTTATTAAAATAAGTATATCGATATTTAATGTTATTATTATCATCATTTGAGTACGTATATTTTATATATGAAACGTCTGAGAACGTACAAAAGTGAAGAAATGCTAACGGTTTAACGTTACGACGATATTTAAGAGTTAATAATATTATTGTTATTTAATAGTGCAAAAGGATTACCATTTTTTTTAAGAAAACAAGAAAGTGCCTAACTTGTGTACCTCAGAGCATGCTCCGGATTATTACATTAACGATCGATCAAATGTATGTTTTTTCTTTTTTCACCTCCGCTTTCACATGAAGCTTCGTTTATTTTTTCATGTCATTTCCTTGCTAGATTTTTCGGGTCGGTGCTAAAAATATTTCTCCCGAAGTGACGAGCAAGGAAAACATCCCATCTTGTCACATTTATTGTAACTGCAGATGTAAAAAAAAGAATTATAGTTGAACTGTTTGAAAAAAATGTGCAAAATTGAAATTATATAAAAAGAAAAATAAATTATTCTCTTCTGAAAGTTTTCCGAGACGCTTCTCCGCGATTAATAGGATTTTTCATTTTCTCATAGAGAATATCGGAACAGCAGGAAAAATAAATGCATACGGACCGTTTTTTGAAGGAGAAGATAAAAAAGCAATGAACACCGATAAAATTAAAATCGGGCAATAAGGAGTATAAACATGACGCCAATAGCGAGAAAAAGCCCCTCTTCGCTTAGTTTTAATGTACGCGCGTTTAAGATACGAAAATAAGATATGTAGCTTTCTTTCTTCCAACTTATTTCGCAGCGGCCATGAGTGAATATCGGAAGGAAGGAAATTCTTTGAGAACGCCTCCCGATTTATTTTTACACCTTTTTTTTAAGCACTTTTCTTTGCGCAAACATCAAGACAGGTCGATTTAATGACGCTGCGAATAATCTTGACTCGAAACGAGCCACTCGTTTTACGGTCGTCGAAAAAAAAAAAAAATTTGTCGCTGAAACTGCCAGACTTTACGCGTTGAATAAAAAATAATTTTTTACCCGTTTGATATTGTAGACATTTTTAAACTGCAAAGATTTATTTTTTTGTTGCATCGAAATCGTTTATTATTTCTTGTACTTTTTTAAAATAATTTCTTATCGAAGTTACGACGTTTATTATAATGAGAATCGTTGTATATACCGCGGGATTAATATGTTGATAATAAACGAAGACAAAAGTCTCAAAACGAACTTTCCATCATTTATTCAGACACTGTTTCCCCCAGCGAGAGATAATACAAATGAGGAAGAATTCTTTAATCAAAATTGAAAATATTTTTTATTTTATTACTAATCCTTTCACACACATCTTGCTCTCATTTAGTTTAATCGCAATTCAAAACATGATATACAATTTTGCAGTATAAATAAATCTCAGTATTTCAAGGGAAATGGGAAAAGGGTTTGGGAAGTTTTTAGGGAACCTTAACAATAAATATAGTCTTGATGATCCTTATGAGCCACTGAAAAAAAAAATGCAAAAATGAAAGAAGTTTTGAACAACCCCATGAAGACTTTTGGTTTCAAAAATATTGATACACTTACACTATGATATTGTTGATTGGAATGTGGATTAATTTGACGAAGAAACCAATGAAGCCCATAATACAAAAACCAATTGCAGTCGCAATTGCAATTTTTTGAAACTCTGTAAAAAGATAAATGACGAATTCGCATTAAAAAAAATATAGAAAGAACTTTGTAAAATGAATTTACATCATGCAAAATGAAAGTCAAAGTAAATTTTTTATATCGAATGATTTATGCCTAAATGAATTTCAATCTTAAGGGCAAATATGTAAAAAATTTCTATCGCTTTAATTTTGAATATTTCACAAATTATTTAGTATAAATTATACAAACGTTACCTTTACGGTCTGGCTTGGTGCATCTTTTGACAAGACGGATGCTGTCTTTGGTGAACTGGCGACTGGGCTCAATGAGTTTCTTAATTTGATCCATCACGTTTGTTTTGTAGAACCTGAAGCGAATGATTATAAATTTATTTTTTTATCTATTTATGGGAGATTATATTGACGCGTGATTGAATATTATTCTCAAATAGAGAACTAACGTCTAATAACGCGTGTCAAGAAAGTGTTCACAGATGTTTATTTAAAACAGGAGTTTTTGGCACTGAACGTAACATTAGTCAAGCACTCAAGTCTTTTAAATGATAATAACATCGTTCGGAGTTTAAAATAAGTTCGAAATATAATTCGAACTCTACAATTCAGTTTCAAGATGATTCAAAATTCAAAACGACATAAAAATATTTTAAATTTGTTGAGAAAAGTCATTTGTTACTTACGATACGCTTCGTTTGACCAAAATTTACACAATGCGTATAGATGGCTTGTAGGCTAATACACGGTACAGAATGATACGCGTTTGCAACGCACAGGCTACGTGGACACTGAACGAACAAAACGTCACTTCCGTTCGACTGACGTTGGAAGTAAAGGCGTATTCACATTTCACATCGAAATTTTTTGTACGAGAAGCGAAATTGGACAAAGTTTAGTTCTCGAAATCGCCGTGAGGGGCGCACTTCGCAGCGCGCGAAATTCGAATTGTCTTGCTGCTTCGGTGATTAAATATTTTGTTGTAACTAATATTTTTGATGTAAATTTGATAAAAAATTATAAAAAATTTAGAAAAAATGAGAATATTATATTTACCTTGGCTGAACCTAAACCGGATGAATACAAATTTTAATTACATAAGTCTTTACAGTCTTTACTTACAGTTCATTCAGATTTGTAGCTTTCGAATCAAGTTCGCTAGGATAAAAATGAAAATATTCTTCAAACGAGAAACGTATTTTTAAATAACAAATTTTGAAATAACAATACATTAAACTATCGATATTGAAATAAGTATTTACAATTCGTGTGCTTTTGAGTCATTCGAAGATCATTCGCGTAAATGAGAATTTATAACTTGAGTCTCTTGATGTCTTCCGGTCTGAGATCCGTTCTGAGAGATGCTATTCTTCGTACCTCGGCCGGTGTTAATCTCCACGCTATTGCATCAGCGCCACAATAATCTGCCAGCTCTTCGACTTTTTCTACACTAAGAATTGTGGCTATTTGTGTCAGGCGTGCGAATTTATCTCGTACCGACCAGGAAGTTGCTGCGGCCAGGTAGCTCGCCAAAGAGCGGATTTCTTTATCCAGGATTAAGCCACCCGCCTATAAAATACGAGAATGTCATCTATTTTTCTTCCGCATTAAAGGCAGAAACAAAAACAAATGTAACATGAATTTACCCTGTTGAAAGTCGATTTTAAAACGACTTTTTCCAGACGCGCCGTGACCTCAGCAGTCACGATTCCAATCAGAGCATCGTAATTAGCAGTTGTCAAATTGTTTTTAAAAGCCTGTAAAAGACCTTCAAGATTCATCATAAGAGTTTGGACGAAGGGCTCGTCTGTTTCATATCTCAGTAGCTCGTCCTAAAAAAAAGAGGAAAAAATGAAAAATCAATAAAAATTTTTACAAAAATTATTCTATTTATAGTTGTAAATTTACCTCATTAACGTGATGATTTACAGATAGAAATGCATCTACCCATGGAGTAACTCTGGGTTTAACCGCGCTGGCACGCAACTGCTCCAATCCATAATCGATTACAGCTCGCAGAGTCGATGTCACCGCCTTCAAGCCCGCCAGACAGCTCTCGACCTTGCCTCGATCTTTTTTCTGCATATGTGGAAAAGCTCCTTCGATCTCGCTACCGAGGCTTTGATACAGGGTCTCAACATACTCGATACTGACGTCGGTATTATTTAGGTAAGCCTAGAATAAAAAATTACTCATTTTTGTATTCATTGGAAAAAATAAGTAACTGAAAAGAAGGTCGAACAATATTAATCGTGCACCTTGAAAAAAATTGTTAAAAAATCGGATAAACGATATTTATTCTTTAAATTCTCACTAAGAACGTTAATCTGGCGAGTTCGTTGTCCGATGCTTGCAGTCGTCCTTGCTGAATGCTGGTTTGAAGTGCACTGTAGGCTTGAGCGAGATCCAGATAACCAGCTGGATATCCTTGTCGCAAACGCGCTCTCAAACGATTTTCGAATTCACCTTCCAATATTCCACAAGCCATGTTGACGACAGCACAAACTCCATCGACGCTCCAGCTCGATATTGATCGCCTAGTAAATACAGCAGTAAAAATTAAGTGAAAATCATTTTATTTTAATATAAAACACTGATGAGTTTCGAATGAAAGCGTTTCTCACCTCACACATTTTTTGACAATGTAGAAAACATCGTCAACCATACTCGAGGTTTGTTGTTCTTGATCCAGAGCGTCCATGCCGATCGCTTTGTTAACGCTCTCTTCGAGAAAATATCTTTCGAGCGCCAGATACGCACCCAAAAGTTCTTGCATGCCGTGAGACAATTCAGTAGTTTTTATCATTTCTTCGAATTCTTTCGTCTGACCCTCACGTTGACTCGTATCCGTCGTGCTGATCTCTAAATCGTTCTGTAAATTTTTCAATACTCCTCAATTTAATTATCTTGATAAAAATTATATTTTTTTTACTTACCATTATTCTTCTCTTTAAAAATCTTATGTACAATTCCGATCTTGCGTGCATTATCGTTATTTCACCGAGCAGAAGATCAAGGCTCTTCGGATCAGCCTTTTCGGGACTTTGTTTCCTTATGTAATCGTTTATCTGTTGCACCTTTTTTTGAATCCCACGGTGCCTCATGAATTCCGTTATGATTTTTTTTACTTGACTATAAATAAGAAATTGTAAGTTTTTTCAAGATATGAACATGCGTGGCAGTTCTTTAAAACTAGAAATCTTACCGATCGCATTCTTTTTGCAATATCCCGACCGTTTTTAACAGTCGTCCGGGACCGTAATACGTTTCGATTATCGGCTGATGAACTTCAACTATCCTGGCGATTCCTTCGAAGAGAAGAGTTATCGTATCCGCAAAAATAACCGATGCTCGACTGTCGTTACTTTTAACATCAAGAGCAGCCTTGAGATTTTTGTGCGCGGCATCTTGTAGCTTTGAGCACAAGTATTGACAAAATTTTTTCAGTCCCTCGTCGTGCATACCCAGGAGTGGAAAAATTTTGAAAAATCTCTCGACAGAGGCAAGATCTTCGGATTTTACAGCCTCGTCGAATCTGTGAGTTACAACCGCCCGCAATTCTCTGGCGGCTTGTTGAAGAGTTATCAAAGAGCCCGCGATGCTCGTCCGATCACCGGAAACGTCCAAGGCCGTGCGTTCAAGTAGATTTTGA
>JAPYYX010002687.1:0-15432 GCA_030522605.1 Cremastinae sp. B BG-2022a
CCTTCAATTGTGATTAAAAAACAAGAAATTCAGCATATTTAAACCCTTGGAATCGAAAATTTTTCTTAAGTACCCCATTTTGCCCTACCCTACCCTATATTGATAATTATTTATCAATATATGAATAATTATTTACATACTCGTAAAAATTTTAGAGACATGAAAAATTATGCTCAAGAGAAATAAATGTAAATAGATGTTACTTCGTAAAAACTCATGTTCAGCTTAAACGTGTAATTTTTAATTACAAAAAGAAGTAAAAAAAATGATTCGAATAAGAGGTAGGCAAGAAAATGTATGATCAAGAGGAAAGAGATCGGGCGAAGTTACGAGGAGGAAAATAAAAATCGTGACGATGTCTCGTTGACGATATCCTTCCCTAATCGTCTGTCAGATTTTCCCGAGAGGCAGTGTCACCTGGTATACACAAAGTGCGGACTTTTTTGTTCCCATTTCACGGTCCGGGCGTCAGCGACGCGCTTGGAGGAAGAGAAAAAACGCGAGAGCGAGGGAGACACCGAGAGGAAGAGAGGTTTGTGAAATACACGTGGCTTTGTGCAAGCTCATCGCGGCTTTTCCGTCGAAAGGTTCGACACCGGAAACGCGCGAACGTCGCCCGTTTGTACCGTTGTCCCGGCTCCCAGGATGTCGCGAGTATTTTCTATGAGCGAGCTTGTTTCGTGAAAAATCTCTTCTTTCTCTCGTTGTCGCGAATGCGAAAAAAAGGCACGGGAGAGAGCGGTGCGATAATAACGGCAAGAGGCTCGGAAAAGGGGAAAATAAAAAACGAAATTATAATACGCAGTCGAGATGTAATGGCGCACGGATTCGTTCTCTTCCTGCATCTGTGCGGAGCTTTCTCGATCCCTCCTCGTTTCTCTCTCGCGTCCTTTTTCCCTCTCGTTCCTCTTTCTTCAACCTTTCGCATTTTTTCCTTCCTCGGCTCGTTTTTTCTCTCTTTTTTTTTCGTTCGTTTTCATTATCGCGCGTGGGAACACAGAAAGACACGGGCGGAGCTGGAACGCTCAATTTTTCTCTCATGTATTAATATGTGTGGCACAACAGCGCGATATATTTTCTCTGCGCACTGCTCTCTGTCTCTCCGCGCTCGGATTCCTCTCATATCATTAAAAAATAGGAATATTGACAAAGGGGAGAGTTTCTATATTGCGAAAAGTGACAGGAGATGACTATGAATCCTTCGTGAATCTTTTTATTTCTTGGTTTTCACTCTCCCTCTCTTTCTCTATCTCAATTGCAATGTGCTCGACGTCATTTCGTTGACGTTTGCGGAATCGCACGAAACCAGCCGGAGGGAGCGTCTCTCCAGATCAATGGGAATATTGAACAATTGTCTCTTGGGCTACGCTTGAAACGAGCGCCCAAGACAATCGAGGCTTTCCGTCGTAACAATGAACGGCTTAATGACGTACCGTCAACGTTTTCGTCACTGCATTACTCTCTTTTATTTTTATTTTTTGATCTTTGTCCCTCTTTCGCACGCTCTCACTTCTTCTCTCTTTCCAGCCCCGATGGCAAAACTGATTCTCTGCATATTAAACGGTGCAAGCTTCTCGTTCTCATATCGGAGATGGAAATTTATATTTATTTATTTGAATTAAAATATTAAGTGCAAAAAAAGCTTTCATACAATAATAATGAATGTTTCTATCTCATTTTTTATACTAAATGAATTTGTGAAATTTTTGAAAATTTTCAATCGAGATTACAATAAAAGATAAAAAATTACAAAAAAAAGAAACATTTTTTATACTGCGTGGATGAATTTGTGAAATTTCGAAAATTTTCAATAAAGATTACAAGAGAACAAAAATTACAAAAAAACCAAAAAGTAAACGCGAAAACCGAGTAAAATGTGAAAAAATAAATTTACCGTTCTATCTTTTCACTCGAAAATTCAATTACACGAATAATCGTCGAATGATCGAACGGAGCCTTCATAGGATAATTCCAGAAAGAGAGTATTGGAAAGGGGGAGATGGAAGTGAGAGAGTGTTAAAAATTTGATCGACCGCCGAAAACAGAATTTTCCGTACAATAGACGGATCTTATTGCGAGCGAACAAGTAGAACGATTTTTCAAGGGTGCGAGAGTGCCGCTTATTTCTCTGGGGGTAGAGAAAAATTTTACTTGTATCTCACTTTCTATCGAAATGCTTCTCTCTCTCTCTCTCTCTCTCTCTTCGCCTTTTCCCCATCAGCGCTCGGTATATACGTTCAGACATTCTTATAACGATGCCAAGAGCAAAACAGCATCGGGAATGGTTTCGGCGGTGTGGCAATGGCATTGCAGGCGGCGCGTTCGTGGTGTTTTAGAGATCAATAATTTATGTAAATGTGTACGAGGCAAGGGCGCTACCTACGTGTGGCCGTGAGTTACAGCCTGTGCGGAGAACGAGAGAGAGAAAGAGAGAGAGAGAGAGGAATGAGATGAAGGGTGGTTTAAGGAAGGGGTTGCTTTTTGGGTGGTTGCTGTATGGGGCTTGATCGAGTAACGAAAAGGACGGGCATGCCAAAGAGAAATCGAGGGGCGGCCAAACAGGGAGAGAACCGCGACGTGAGCCTCGCCTCGCTGGAGAAGATTCGCGACACGAAAAGGGGTTTGACGTTCAACCCTTTCATCGATTCTACTTTCTACGTGCTCTCCTACTGTTTTCATATCACATTCCCGACGTTCTCGTCTTTCCCAAATTATTGACGCCCATTTTTAACCAAAAGCTCGATGACAAACAAAAATATTCATTCAAAAATTTATTTACGAACGATGTGCAGAATGTAAAATGTGTATTAAAAAAAAAGAATTATTTTATTTTAATTTGTGATAGAAAGTTTATGGGTTTTGCACCTATTAAGAGATTGCTCGCTCTCCTTTCAGATCGATATGTCTTTTGAGAAATTTATTCAAATTGTGACTCATCCAACCAATTTTCTAAAGCTGCGGTTCAATCGAATAAAATTTCATCATCAATTTTATTCCGACCCTTGGCTATAATCCCTAGAACTTGTGTCACAGCACATCGAGAAAAAAAAAATTGAAAAACAAAAAATATTTTCGTCATAAATCTATCGGTTATTTATTTCAAACCTATTATGAAATCTCGAATATTTTGCATCATTATCATCTCTGATAAAAATTCATCAGATTATAATAACTGTGGAAAGTGTTTAAAAAATGTTAACACAACAGAAACATGTTTTTCACAATTTTATCTGTGCCTGAAAGAGGGTCGAAGCTGACGAAATGGTCGGAGTACGTGTTAGTAATTTTAATTATTAAATTGATATTCCCTTTGTAGAATCGTCCAGTGAATCTAGCCCTCTTGATTTGGGGATATCTATCTGGAGCAGAGAGAGGAGAAACGCGATACATCAACCCTTATTCCGGGACTTGTACCGGGAGAGATTGCGAGAGATGCGGTAAGTCAGGATGGCGTCGTGCTCACGAGGCCCCTACCCTTTGATCCCCTCTTTCTCTTTCTCTCTCTCCTTCCATCTCTCTTACACGCTCTATATGTATTTTTCACTTTTTTTTAATCTGCCTATATCGTCCATGACGTTCTCTCTGTCTTTCATTTTCTTCCTCTACTCATTCGACTTGCCCATAATCAATATATTCAAACATACAACTCTAATGGCCAACTCCCTCGAATTTAAATAACACCCCGATGACGACTCTTCGGGTTCGATCGGCGTGCACACTCGAGCACGAATTTGAAGCTGACTCGTCTATAGCTGCAACACAATACCAATCATCTAAAATATTCGAGAATCCTCCCGTCTCTCTTGTCGTCGTCTATGCTCCTTCTTCCTCTTGTTCTCAAACGCAGCTCTCGACCCGTGAGTGGTATTAAAACTTTCGAGAGCGACGATGCATAGGGAGACCTACGGGCATCCTTCGAACTTAACGCACAATAACTCATTCTGAATTTTCAAATGTATACGATTCGTTACAAGATATTTATTATTAATTTATCAAAAAATAAAACACTTTTTTTATATTATATTAATATTGAGTTTATTATATTTATTAAATTATTATTTTAGAATTATTTCTAAATTTATTATATTTATTAAATTTATTATATTAGCCACTGCATTATTTACTTTTTTATATATTAGGTGTACAGGTAAGTTTTAAGGTGATGTTTAACCCCTACGAGTGAGAGAAGGACACATGCAAAACGGATTTGCTATTTTCTCAGAAATTTTTGATATTTTCGAAAAAACATCAACAGAATCACACTATTCTGTGATGGAAAGAGATCAACGTGATACTTTTTTTTTCGAAAAATATGTTTATTTTCAGAGAAAATAGCAAAGTTCGATTTTGCACGATATAGGACACTTGAACATCACCTTAAGGGCTTTTTCCAATTCAAAATTTCAATAAAATTCTCAAATCTTATTTTCACACCTAATAATACATTCATAAAAATTGTAATTTAAAATTAATCTGATGTACATGAAAATTTTTATGAAAACAATTTTTATTTTATATCGATTCGTTTGACAAATGTTTGGTTCCCGTATAATGCGGAGGAAAATTTGATAGGAAGTAGAAGAGACTGCGTCTCGCATCGATACGTCACACGTGAGAGACTTTCACCATACTTTTCCCCATGGAGCCAGCCAGTGGCGGAGGAATTGCTGAAAATCCCATTACAAACTATCCTCTCCGCAGGAGCTCTCTTCGGTAGCTTCACCTCGTTCATTCGCTGGATTCTGTCACCCAGACTACAACGGAACAAGTCAAAATGAAAGCCGTCGAAAATTGCATTTTGGTACAAAGTTACTCTGATCCCGGCTCAAAAAAAATTCAATAAAAACTACTCTTGTAACGGATGTGATTTTCGAAACCTCAGAAACTTGAAAAAAATAATCTTCTCTCGATAGTTTTTCATCATTTTATTTATCAAATTTGAGAACACGGAGTATTATAAATATTTTATGTAAATAATTATTCAATTATTTTTATAAATATTTATTATTTTGCTGAAAAACATTCAAGTTAAAATTTTTATGCATTTTTTTCCAAGTTCGTTTTTTATCGGTAGATGGAATTGTTTTCAACTGAAATGTTCTTCCTTCCACACGTGTCATTCTCAACTTATTTGCATACACGAAGAAACGTCGATACGATCAGCGTTGTTTCGTTCCGTCTCCTCGTTCATCTCGTGAAAGATAATTTCGGAGGAAATCCACCGCAAGGAGACACAGAGATAGAGAGAGAGTGTGGATTCGGGTTAGAGAAAACGCGAGAGACGAAAAGATTGAGAGTCAGGGAAGAGGGAGGGAGAGAGGGAGGTCACCCCACCGCGGGCTTCTATTCTCTCGCATGAATATGTAAATCCTTATTTTCGGATCGAGTGCACTCGCGACCAAAGAGCAACCTGGAGTCCTTACGTCCTTCTTTCTCTCCACGCCTTTTCATTTCCCGTAGGAATTGATTTATTAGTTGCGCTGAAATAAATATACCTCGCCGAACGAGATAAAACTTGATGCTTTTGATAACAATAATATTGTAAAATAGAGAAGAATTTTTGTGTTCAGGATTTATGAAATCTTTGAAGAGTGTTAAAAAAACGAATGAATAATATTAAATAATGGATAAATAGTTTTTAGTCATGAAATAGTTTATCGGTGTCAAGAAGTGTTTTGTTTGATGCTGAGACTTCGAAAGTGTACACTCGGTAAAAAAATGTTTGCACTCGTCTCACGTACGATTTATTTAAACTTTGCTTTTATCGTTGCGAACTCGGGGCAGTTTGCTCGTTGCCTCTTCATTCGTTATCACCTGACGCCCCTTTCGTTCTTCTTTCCGCTCTTCGCTTCGCGTTCTTCGCTCTTCCGCACTGCGCCGAATTCATCCCCCGGCACGCAGGCTTTCAGGAATTATCTGCGCCGTGGGAGATTTCGCTGAGTGCCCTGGACGTTGCGAAAAAAGAACAATAATTCTGGAAGTACCAGTCAAATAAAAACTCTTCGAAACGCGGATGAGGAGCAACGAGTAAGAAAAAAAATTTTTCGCATCCACTAATTTTTGTCTAAATGAATCATTTTTATCGTATAATCACGTTACACTAAGAACATGAAACAAAGTTATCGGATTCAATGCAATTTTTTCAAAAAGATTAATTCACAATTTGTCATTTTTTTATTATCTCAAAATAAACAATCAAATTTATGCTATAAGGATTTTGATAAAAAATTATAGAACAATAACTTTTGGTGGACATAGTATAAAAAACAGTTAAAAAGTGGAGGTATAATGAACCCTGAACGAAGTGACTTTCCCATAATAAATTGTTGAAATATAAAATTGTTAAAATGCAATGTTTGTTATTTTTCTGCTAGAAGATTGAACATTTTTATTCTGATATTTAGAATGATACTAAATATGTATCTAACGTTTCATCAACAATTTTCATATTACTTATTGTTTAAAAAATTTAAAAACAAACATTCTCGAAAAATTGTTTAAATTTGGTTATTAATATTTTTTATGTGTACATACTGATAGTAGAAAAAAATTATCAACAAAACCTCATCGTTTTAATCAATTTTTACGTATACTGTTAGAGAGGAAAATTTGTTTTGTTGTCATAAGTTGACAATTTGTTAAAAACTGCTCAATACAAGTTAATGAAATTTGACAGAAAGATTCTTTAATATTCAAACATCTCGAGAAAAAAATTACGAGTAACTACTACCGTTTTATTGACAATTACAATTTATTATAATTTCGTTTTCGATGAATCTGCAAAAGAATACGTATAATATTGAATTTATTATAACTTTTAATCGATTTAGTGAATAGCATTGAAATTTGCATAGAAGCATTACAGTTTTATTATCAGTGACTGGTCAAATTTTCAAATTTTTTCCACCGTTTTGAGTTCTCCAATACATCCTTAGCAAAATTCCTGAGGAGAAATAAAAATGAGATATGACGAATAGTCTAAATCTTTCTTGTTCTTCCGATTCATTTTCTTTGAGTCTATATCTACGCGTCGATATATTGTAGTAGCGAAGAGGCATGGCTTGTAGAATGTGAGAGATAAACTGGCGGGGATCGAGCTTTTTTGTTAGCCATCGACCGATGTAAGTCTGGTCGCTCGTTTCGAATCTTCCGGGCCCTTTCTATCCTGCTCCTCCGCTCTCGGTTTTCTCCGCGAATATATATCTACATATATATTTTCTATATATATATATACACATCGAATGGGTGAATGAAGCGACGAGCGATTCCCACGAAGGATACCGCGAGCCAATCTTTCGGAAAGCAGCCTCAAATCCAAAGGAGCGTGATATTTATAGGGCGGGTTTAAAGTATAAAGTCTCTCTCGCCCCTTTTTTCTTTCTCTATTTATATACATATATATATACATAATATATATACATACATACGTATCTTACAGCGTGCTCGATCTTCGGGAGTGTGAGGTAGAAATTCCTCCCCTACCCCAGACCGCGAGAGTCCGCGCTCGCTCAACCGCGAGAATCTCGTGTTCCCATTTTCCGAGAGACAATCGCAAAAACGGGATTCCCCACTCTACCATCAAGGACACAACGAGACGCCAAATCGTAAACCAGGGTAAACATCCTATCGGATGTCTCGCCCTTTGGAAAGGGAAAGAAATCGAAACGTTTTCATCCTTAAAACCCGAAAGTCTCTTTCTCTCTCTCTCTTTCTCCTTTTTTTCGCTCTCTCTTTTTCATTCTGTCGTTCTCTCACCAATACACAATCCGCATGACTGGATCAGCAAAAGCAAAAATAACGGTTCGCCATGAACCGAATGTTAAAAGCTCCCGAAAGCTCCTGCGGTTACTAATGCACGAGGATTTGGCCCGTGGCTTTTTATTCTCCTCTTTTTCTTTCTCCCTCTCTCGCCACGTAGTCACGAGCACTTTGTCACTTGTTTCGATCACAATGCTACGTCTTGAAACTTTTTTGTTTATTTGTAGAGTGGCTGGAAAGAAATTCTGACCGATTTTGTAGCCTCCATTTGGCTCTGCGAATACTTCCTTGATGGATATTTTTTATCAGAAGATTGTGTCGATATCATCACAAATTACTTGCGTGTCGATAATTTATCCACACAATATATCTTTTAATTTATAAATTTTTTCTAGTAACTTATGGTGACAAAATTCTCTCATGATATTGATAAAATAAATAGAAAAAAATTAATAAATAGAAATTTTGATACGAATAAATCAACCAAGCAACAAATATTACTAAATAAATAATAAATATTTTATTACTCAGTCAGAAATTTTACGCAGAAACTAACATTTTCCTTAAAAGCTTGAAAGGAGCAGCCTGGCGTCTTTGACGCTCGAGCGGAGCTATCGCCGTGTTGCCGGAAATCGAAGATGGAATGCTAAATAGCCGAAGGGTTGAAAGCAGTCTCAGGGATAGACGGGATCGTCTCTCTCATCGTTGTCTTTGCATTTTGCGCTCTGCCGTTTTCCCGGTGAATTCGCTCCAACCCGGAGAAATCCTTTCCCCTCTTCCGATGTGTCGTACTCAACTTTGCTCAACGCGTTAGCCATCGATGTGCGCAGCGGAAACAGACGAGGGAAAACGAGGCTTCCTTCTCTAAATTCCACGAAACACGCAGTTTCGAACCTTGAATCGAATTGCGCGCATTTAGATAAGTTTAACTATAAATTAGACGGATCGCTAGCATAGCCAAGGGTAATGGGCGCTGACAAAACTTCGATGCATTATGCATGAGTCTGAAAATTGAGACATCGATGCACTTTCGTCGATTACAAAACTTTAAAAAGCAAAAAACGAATTATTCGGCTCATATTTTTATTTTCTATTTTCAGTTTTCAGTACACATTCACTCTGGAAATTTATTGATTGATCTGTTGATAAAAATTTGCAAATATTCATATATTATTTATATTTTGTTATAAATCTTTATCTTCGCAATAAAAAAAATTATGAAAATCTTTTGCATTATTTCATTTTGTGCAATCATTATTCCCAAAAATAAGTTTAAATTATTTTTCCATTGCAAAAATAGAATCTAGGCCCATCAGGAAGTAGAACTGATCATTTTTAAAAATTTTTTTTTTAAACTTTATCTTCGCAAAAAAAAAATTGAGAAAATTTCGTGAATTGCTATTTTATTGTATGCAATAATTTCTCTCAAAGATAAGGTTGCAATTTTTTGTCATTGCAAAAATATAGAATCCAGACCCATCAGAAATTAGGAATGAGCACTTCTACTGAGAAGGAAAAACGAGACTCTGTATCAAGAGAGCATTTTCTGCGAACGGAATACTAATCAAAGATACACAAATTCCATGGCTAATACTTCAAATCCCCTTCAGCCAGGATCTTGAAATTAAATTATTGGATTATACGAGATGGGTTTTGCACAGGGGGAGGTTCGGTAGCAACCCTTCCGCTTGCTCTATGCGATACATCTGATTTTCCTATTTACCAAATTTCGAATCCAACGTCGATTCAAATCCATACCCAAAAGGATTCGACTATTTTTTGAAAACTGAATTCTTATGAATCAAAGAAAGATATTCTACCGAGTGCTCTTGAAGTTCATGATAAATATCAGTATTACAAAAAAAAATACTAAAACAATCACTATGAAAACTTTTCTGTATGAAAATTCGTGTATTGGAGACAAACAATTTTTTGTGAAATTGCTCGTTCGATCGTTCCACGGCTGAAATATTTCTCATTGAAGCTTTGTCGAAAGAAACTTAAAAAATGTGTATACAATGTGACAGAGGGCATGAAAAATAAGTAGAAAGGGAAGGGCTATATTTTCATATCAATGATTTTATGACCAGTATCCTTCCCCCGCGAGTTTCTGGCGAATCATCCCTCGTTTTGCCTCTTCTCTCCGGGCGGTTGCTCACCGTTTTTTTTTCTCTTACTGACTCCCGGGGAAATCTATACTTTATCGGGCGTAAAATTTTTGCTATTTATTCGCGTATAAGAATTTAAATGTTCCCAAAATACGAGGGATAAAGGATAAAGATGAGAGAGGGAGAGAGAGACGGAGAGAAAAAATTCGCAAAAGGGAAAAGGAGGGAAAGTACAAGAGGGAAATAAAGCGGCTCCTTTCTCTCTTCCCGCCTCTCTTTCTTCTTCGCCGTAATCCTTACATGATTTAGAATCGAGGGATTGTTCGAGGGAGGTGAGCTCGGAGCGCCGAATGGAAAGTACCGAAGCGGAATTTTTCGTGGGAGTCGAGTCGCGGCTTCGGGCCCGATGGGACAAAGCGGCGCGTAGATTAAGTTCGATTCGCTGGCATATTCTTGCTGGTAAAAGTGTAATACCCTCGGTGAAAAAGACAGAAGGAAAGAGGGAGTAGGAGAGAGAATGAGAGAGAGAGAGAGAAAGAAAGATGCTCGCGTATTTCAGAAGAAAAAGAAAGAAGGAGACAGAGAGTGTAGAGAAGGAGAGAAAAACCTCTTCCCGCGAAAAAATATGATCGCGGTATTTTAAAATAACGACGCCATTAGTGAAACTCGTACAAGATGAACGAAGTAATGCCTCATTTTTGTATATGAACCGAGCGTGTACCAAGGGCGCTCAAAATATCGCGCCTAGAAAAAGAAAAAGGAAAAAACGGAACGAGACTTAACAGGAAAATTTGTTTTTGATATTAGGGCACGGCGTGAGTGCGTCGTTACGTGGCTCTAGTTTCGAAAAAAAGGAATTGTAATGAAAGAGAAAAAGGGAGGGAGGAAAAAGTTTGGTCGTTTTCGGCAGGAATACGTATACCATCTTTTCGTAATGCATCGTAACACTTCCTGGATCCCCCAACCCTTCTTTCTTCACCCACGGAGTGCATTTTACAAAATTCAGGATCGCGGAAATGGCCGGTTACCCTTTTCTCCATTACTGACTTTCCAGAAGGCGTTTTGATACCAAATGCATCCAGAAGGAAAATCTAAAATTGCGAAGTACCTTCATTTTGGTGTTTATATACTAATGACCGAGTTACATCCATTCAATTTCAAAATAAATACATCTGCTATTTAATCAAATCTGTCATTGGGAAGTACTAGATGTATTTTTTCAAATGATAAAATATCGCATCTGAAGACACGACCGGTAGTGTCTTGTTGCCAAGTAATAAAAAAACCGATATAAAAATTAAAAATCGTCAAGACGGTGCCGTGTATTCTTACAGTAAAATCAAGGTCATCAAGCATGTCTCGGAGTTGCTACGTACAAATAAAAAAGAAATCTTACAATTTTCATAAACCACTGGAAGGAAATTTTTTCGAAGTACTAAAAAGAGACATGCAAAATTTCAAAACGTTTCAGAATCTGGAAGTCAGCGTATCTCCCACGGAAAAAATGTACACAAAGATATACAGTGAAACCTGGATAAGTTGGAAACCTCTATAACTGAAATTAATACAGTGATCCCGTCACCTTCGTACCAAAATACCTCTATTAGTGGAACTGCAAAACCTCTATAAGTGGAATTTCATTTTTTGATTTTTTCTATATTGACCTCTATTACTGGAACAGCTAAGATTGGTTATCTTTATAACTCGGAGACCAGATGAAAATATTGTATAGGGGAGACCGGGGCAAGACGGCCCCCTTAAGCCTTTAAATTACTTTTCGTAATTTTTAATCGTTAGATTAACTTTATTTGGTCTTATTTTAAGCAAATCTATCAAAGTTTTACAAGTTCTGAAAAAAAAAAATTTTTTTTTCGGGGCAAGACGGCCCCCCCCTAAAAAATCTTGAGAAAAATTTTTTTTGAAAAAAAAATGTTTCCAGCACATTTTTACGATTTCCGTACCTCTATAATGTCATAGGCTTAAATCTATTAAAAAAATTTATTCAGCCGATGTAATATGATCATATTACACAAAAAAATTTGTCCGACAAAAAAAATATTTGACAAAAAAAAATTTTTTGATAAAAGAAAATTTTGGTCAAAAAAATTTTTTATTGGTGTGATCACATGTGATCACATCATATTACACATGATTTGACAAAAAAAAAAAAATTTTTTTTTGACTAAATTTTTGAGGAGGGCCGTCTTGCCCCGGTCTCCCCTATATCTATCAAACGTATACCGAAAAAAACGAATTCTTACTGTTCAATTACTCAGTAAATATCCTCAGAAAACTCAAAAATATACTCAGAAAATTTTGAAAAGAACACTATTTTTCACATTACCGAAACCTGAAAGCGATATAAAGCAATACAATTTCAATCGATGGAAAATTTTTTTACTTCGTAGAAAAAATAAGAACAGAAAAATGCGATCAGTGCTTCTCGCTAATTGCACTTTCTAAATAATGCCATTTATTGATATTCAGAATAACCCCTTGGAATTCCCTACCATTTTGAATACCATCTTTTATGTCTTTTTTACCACATCTCAAAAAAAAAATTTTTTTAAACACATTTTTCATGAATAATAATAATTTTTTTTATATTGACAACCTCTAGGACTGGGATAAGTTTTGTTTCAACTTTCATTAATGGAACCTTCTGTAAATGAGGCACTCGCTTGGATAAACCTGGATGTCTGGGAACCTCGGTAAATGGGACACCTCTATATAAGTGGGACAAAAATTTTGGTCCCTTAAGATCCCACTTATCCAGGTTTCACTATATAAATGTAACGTTAAAACGTCACAAAGCGATGCTTGTGCGGCGCGTATTTTTATTTTCGCCACGCCACAAATTTATTTTATATTTTTAGTCCAAGTTTTGATTATTGTAAGGCCCCGCGGCCTCCCAACGTATCCCTCAAGTCCCGCTCCTTAAACCCGGGCCCCCTCTCCCCAAGTAATTCCTTCACGAACATGTAACCCAAATACACTCTCGCACCCACTCTCACCCAGGGAAAACACGGTCATCGAGGAGAATCGTCGCAGCTATCCGCCTCTCTCACACGCCGATCAGCTCTACTCCATCTCCACTGTCTTCTGATGGCCGTCGTAGCGCACACCGCATCGATACGAAATTTGAAACGTACGAAAATCGAACGGATAATTTGTAGCCCGACGAGTTCCTTTCTGAATTATTCCCGACCCGAAAAATAGTATTTTCCCGTCCCGAAATAGTCTCTTGCTCGCCAATGTTTTATGAGAAGGAACCTCTCTCGTGAAATAAGAAAAAAACGAAGAGAAAACATTTCTGTGCCGCTCGAGCCTCCAAACTTCCCGCGCTCCAACCTCCAATCGCCGTCGCCGTCAACAGAGCAGCACCAGCCGGACGGATCGACGGATCGTTAAGCAACGCCGCGTATCGGCGAAATATCGATGCGGAAAGATAGTGCGAGAAGCCGGAGGACGAGGTATAATCAATCCCATATTGGAAAGGAGTGAGTGAGCATCGGAGTCGAGTTAAAAAGTTATTATTGAGAGAAAAATTGAGAGACTGTAACCCGGAATTTAACAAGGACGACTCAGTAAGCCCGGACGATTTTTGTGGATAATATTTGGAGTTGAGTGTAGCGAGAGAGTGATTCCTTGCCCCGAAATTGTGAAAGAAAAAATTGTGAGTGCCGGAATCCGCCATATTTTTCTTTTTGAACACGTGCTCGATAGCACGTGCAATAGGATACTATTCCGTTTTCTCCCCGAATTATTATTACTCTCCCTCATGCGTGAAGTGTCGTGGCTTGCGAAAAGTCCCTTCAAAATCTCGCGTCCTGAAAGTAATTATTTAATCGAAAGTGCGTTTTTCTTTGAAAGGAATTGGCGCGCTTGTCCACCGCGCGTCCCGTATATTTTCCCGACGGCTTCTCCGTCATACAAATCCCGCGACCAGCTTATAGATTGTTGAAGTTTGATTCTTTTATTATTTTTGAGTTAAAAATGACTGGCGCCCAACTTAAAATAATGTAAATTTTCCAAATTTTCGAAATTTATTTGTGTATTATTTGCGATGATTTTCCCCTCCCTTGTATTATAACGCGGCCCGGAATTGAATTAAATTTTATTTTGTTTTATAATTCGAGGTGTTAATTTTTTAAATTATAAAATATAAAAAGATTTTAAAATATCTTTTCGACATGTATTTTGAATCATTTACTCAAATATGTCTATTAGGGTGGGCCAAAAAAACTAATTTTTTTTTCTTTAGCTACCATGAAAATATCGTTCATAATGATGAAAAAAAAATATTTGTAAAGTTATAGCTTTTAATATTAATATTTAAAGGTGCCTCATCGTGATTTTTGATTTCCCATTTCAATAACACGGGAACAAATGTTCTTTTTTTTCGGAATCTTATAGTGTCCTAACGAATTAGCGTATTGGAAATGTACATACATATTCTTTTAGGAAATTGAACGTCGGAAGTCGGGCGCATGCGCCGTACGACGGTTTTCGACCGTTCTGATGCAAAATGCGACTACCGGCGCATGCGCCCGACTTCCGACACCCGTCTATTGTGGAACCAGCCTAAAAAAGTCTCACAACAATATTTCGCTAAGTCGACTTGTATAAAAGTTATTCAAGGTTCAAGTTCAACCTCAGAAGGTAAAAATGATAACTTCAAAATTTTTTATATTTTATCGTGAATTAATGTCTCATAAAAATAATGAATTGTTTTTGTGGTTTACGAAGTATTCTTTGATATATAAAGCATAAACATTTATAATAAAAAAATAATACAAGAAAGGTGACGATCGAATCGGACACCCAGAGTAATTCAACCGGGAAAAAATAAAAATGGTTAAAAATTGGTTACAAATAATGTAACAGAATATTTTACATAAGATAGCAAATTTTTACAATACTTACAACTAGATTTAAATACCTTTTCAACGCTTTTTCTATGGCTCGCGTACAAAATAAGTACATACTTAAGAGCAATGGAAACCACGTGACCATCCACATTTCGCAAATTACGGATTTATCAATTAATAAATGAAGTGTCATAAAAAATTGCATCGTATCGCCATTCTTTGGGTCGAAAAGAATGTATCACTGCTTTTGTGAACTGAATTTTTCAATATTGAGGGAGAAATCTGTAGAGAAAAAATTTCACTCGCGCCGTCCCGTCGTAATTTTTCTCTACAGATTTCTCCCTCAATATTGGAAAATTCAGCTCAAAAAAGCGGTGATATATTCTTTTTGATCCAAGGAATGGCGATACAGTCCAATTTTCGATGAGAACTCACTTATTAATTTGTAAATACGTTGTTTCCAAAATCTAGTAACTTTTGGTTACCATTGCTCTTAAGGTAGTACTATCGGTTTTAGACCTACCGTTAAGAATTTCACGAAACTTGGCATGTTGACAACTTATAATAAGAATATGAACCAGCTAAATTTTCAAAGATTTTCAGAGAACTGAAAAATAATTATTAAGATTACAAAATACATGTTTTTAACATTGATCCTTGTGAAAAAAATGTTTTTAACATTTTGGTTACTTAGA
>JAPYYX010002688.1:0-14339 GCA_030522605.1 Cremastinae sp. B BG-2022a
TTTTGAAAAATACATTTTCGGGTATACTTAAAAATATAATAGATTATAATTGATTATAATTATCTGCAGTTTCGAATATAGTTTTTTTTCCGTATGGGGAAGATAATTTGACACACTCTAATTAAAAGGAATGACTTGATTTTTTTTTATTCTTGAGATTTGAATTTTTTTTAATGTTGCAAAAATGAAGCTTTTGTCGTTCCGCGTGGTGTTTTTTCGCTCTATTTCTTTTTTTTTTCAATGCGCAATGTTTTGACGTCGCCAGGTGCATCCCTCTGGCTCTTGGCCAAGAGCGGTCTCTTCGGTTTTACGGACGACGCATCGGCACCGCTTCTCGATATGTTCCTCTTCTCGGCTCTGATAAGCGCCGTCGATCCAGTCGCCGTCCTTGCCGTTTTTGAGGAAATTCACGTTAATGAGATCCTTTACATTGTTGTCTTTGGCGAGAGTCTCCTCAATGATGCAGTCACTGTCGTAAGTTTTAAGCTGAACAAAAAACAAAATATGATGCAGATTATTTATAAAAAAATTAAATTATTTTATTATTTTATGTCATTTTTGTTATTATTTTATTATTATATTCTATACAGTTGTTATTCATAAAATAATTCTCAATATTGTTTATTATAAAAATAAACAAATGTGATAGGAATATTGTTGTTAAAAAATGGAGAGACATTTTTTCATAAACTGTATAGTCTTGGAAAAAATTAAATGAAAATAAAACAATATATATCAAGGTATAAATATATTGTGATTCAACGTTGAAAAGCAAACTTACGTGAAGAGAATTTTCCTCGAGTAATCAATTTTCTCTTTTGAGTAAATCTGTTTGCTAGATCAGAAACATCTGTAATTTGTCATTCTGGTCAATAAATTATGCACTGGTCATATTACGCTGTAGAGCTCCGTCCTCTTTTTGTTCCCAAATGAAAATCGAGATAAACAAAAACAAAGTATTTTTGACCGTCCAATTACGTACAGTTGACCGACAATTGTACGAGTGGAAATTACCAGAACTTTTAATATACGGTTGAATAAAAATCGAGGGTTATTTCGGGGGTTTAATCATTTTCACATTTTACATTTTCAGTTTCATTTTGCTACCGTTTCAATTTTTCACAAATAACATTCGATTTTTATGCTTTTAATTATTATTTATAATAATTTATATAAAACAATTACGTTTACTATTTTTTTGTTGTATTTTAAAATTTTTCCAAGAGTCATTAGGAGTCATTCAATTTTTTCACTTGCAGTTTCATTTTGCTATGTTTGATTTTTGGCAAATTTTTTTTTTATTTTTTGGCCTTATCATTATTATTTCAAATTGAAATAGATCATTTTATATTTAACCAATTACTACTTTTCTGTTGCATTGTATTAACCCTTAGTGGCCACATTTCATCCAGGCCACATAGCGGCCACTGGGGATAACTTGTTACCACACGTTAAAAAAATTTAATTGTACACTATTTGCAGATATTTTTAAATTTTTAAAGTATTTCGGTTAAGCGACTATGATCAGAATGTGATCATAGTCGCTTATCAGAATATCAGAAGACCTTCAATTCCACTTTTTCTAACCCTGGGGTAACTATTTACCCCCAATGGCCACTAAGGGTTAAAACTTTTCGTAGAGATAATTTCATTACTTACTCTAATTATTATTTAAAATTGTTTATTTTAAAACGTACCATTTACTACTTTTTTGCTTCCTTTTAAAATTTTTCGAAAACTCATCTTACTGGTTGAATATTTGAAAAAATTTTATTTACAGTAGTTTTCTTACGAATATGATCTTTTACAAATAAACTTTTAATTTTAATCCTTGTTCATTATTGTCTAAAATAATTTATTTAAAAACGTGTGATTACTATTTCTTGTTGGCTTGTTTTAGTTACTTATTATTCATTCAAGAGTGTTTTCGTAGCAAAACATTTTAAATGAGTTTTTCAATTGACTTCCAGGTGTTGTATCACATGTTCGAGACTTACAGCGCGATGGGACCACCGAGGATAACATACACCGAAATTTTATCCGGTCTAGCATCGTTTCTCGTGGTCGCGATCGGCGGAACGATAATCGGCGTCTTCTGGGGCTTCGCGACTGGTTTCGTAACAAGATTTACCAACGAGGTCCGCGTAATCGAACCGATCTTCATATTCGTGATGGCTTACCTCGCTTATCTCAACGCTGAAATATTTCACATGTCCGGAATCCTCGCGTAAGTCCTTTCACGTTTCGCGGTCTCTTGTTTTTCGCTCAAATTATTATTATCATCATCATTATTATTATATTTTTTGATATTATATCGTGGTAATGGCTCGATAAGTGTAAACGTATATATTTTGTCGTACGTGCAATATTGTACGTGTGCGGCACCGAGGTACACGAGGATCAATAACAGCCAACTTTCTCGACATATGTGACGAGGATTATAAAGCTTGCAACTTTGCAGTCACTTGAATACAAAATTCAAGCTATCCAGAATTATAAAATGTTCCTCTTTATTTTTCGCGAAACGAATCCAGATCATTTTTTATTTTCGTCTAGAGCTTTTTTGATGAAGTGTTCTGGTAAAAAATATTTTAAAATATTTTTGTTGATTAAAAAAATGTGAATGTTGCTTGTTGGTTATTTTGGGTTAAATTGGAGTGTGAGGATATTATAGTTATTTCGCTTTGTGGCTTCATTCACAGAATCACGTTCTGCGGTATCACGATGAAGAATTACGTGGAGGCAAATATATCACACAAATCTCATACTACGGTCAAATACACGATGAAAATGCTGTCGAGCAGCTCGGAAACGATCATATTCATGTTTCTCGGTGTCGCGACTGTCAACAATCGACACGACTGGAACACCTGGTTTGTCCTCATGACAATAGTCTGCTGCTCCGTGTATAGAATCGTTGGTAAGATTTTTAATTTTATTATCAATACAATGAGTCGTTTTATCTTCAAATGATAAATTCGTTCGTCAAACAACTTTTTTTAACTGAATTTATTTCGTATTATTATTATTGTATTTTAAATCCGAAATTCAATTAGGTATTTTAAAATCATACTGAAAATTATCAAACATTGTCAGTTTGGTGACAAATATTTTGATTTAAATATTATAATTAACGTTGTTTCAAAGTTAATATTTTATTGGAATGAATCCATCGAAAAAATGTAGAAAATCTCCTTTGAGGATGTACTAGAAATAACTCGAAACGGTGATAAAAATAAAAAGGATAAGAATTTGATGAAATTTGGACAGAATGTTCTTCTACGAAAAATTTGAGAATATTATTTTTTTCAAAATTTTCGTCCTCATATTTACGGAGTAATAGAACAACAAAATGCGCTTTTTAGACATATAGATGCGCACGCCGTGTACAAGAACGTATTTTGTTAGTCTTTTCATCCACATCAACAAGTGGATGAAAAATTTGAAAAAATTAGTTCTTAGCTATTTCGGGTATAAGAATATTCTCGCCAAACTTCATCAAATTCTCATCATTTTTCAATTTCCTATTTGTTTAACATGCGTCTTTATTCTGGTATCGAAATCCCTAATCAAACAGTATTGTCTAAAATTTTTATTTTTCAATTGTTTAAACAATAAATAATATGAAAATTGTTGATGAAACATTAGAAGCCTATTGAGTATGAATCGAAATATCGCAATAAAAAATTTCAATTTTCTAACAGAAAAACAAAGACTAAATTTTAACAATTCAATATGGAAAAGACTAAATACATATATTAAAAGTCATTGACCAAGAATAAGAGACATCCGTTTGGAGAGAATGTCTCAGGCGTTTAAGGGTCCAGTAAATTTTCATTTAAATTCAATGAAAGTCATGACGTAAATGCGAAATTCCAGTGTAACAAACTCGTAAAAATTGTGTTAACAGGGGTAATGTTTCTGGCTGCTCTGGCAAATCGATTTCGTCTGCACAAGCTCGACAAGGTGGAAAAATTCGTGATGTCGTACGGTGGTTTACGAGGGGCCGTAGCGTTTGCTTTGGTCCTCCTGATCGATCCTAAACACGTGCCACTTCAGCCTATGTTCGTTACAACGACCATCGCTGTCATATACTTTACTGTGTTTATTCAGGTGAACATTTTCGCCAAATCGAATTCGTGTCAGCCATCCTAACGACTGAAAAAATGGTCCTTAACGTTTTACCATTTTATTCTTTTACTTCACATCTTCTTTTCACGTCCTTAAAATTTTCTCTTTATATACATATATTATTTCATTTTTTTCATAGTTTGACGATAACTCTGAAATCAACATCGAATTTTTACGATTTTTTAACTATTTTATAAAAAATTATTTTTACAGTACAAAAACCTGTGCGAAAAAATATTTTTTTTAGCCGGAATTTGCTTCGCTGAGAAGTTTTCTCGTTTAATCATCATCCTGGAAAAAAGATCCTCCGTGACAATTTTTTTAAGCGCTCGTTGACCTTCCTTAAACGAAAGGCTATCCGACTAAAAGTAGTGAAAATTCTTGCTAACTCACGCATATCTTTAAGGAGGGTCAAGCTCGTGCACGATCGATAGCATTCGTGATCCCACGGATTAATGCCGTGTACAATTTTTCTCTCGTCTTTGCAAAAGTCTGACGCAGAAACTGAGCCTTGAAAGGAAAGAGAAAAAAAACGTCTCGTCGATTATACTTCACCTTACAGTTTGAAGCCCGAGGAGACGAAGCTTTTTTTTCTTTTGATCCACCACTCGAACGTGGGCGAGAACGAAAGTTCTCGCTCTATTTTATTTATACGATTGACAAGAAGACGGATGAAATCGTTTTTTTCCCCTTTTTCTGTATTGAGAATCGTCATCGATTTCTCTTTTATTCTTCTCAGGGTATCACCATCAAGCCCTTGGTAAAAATACTCAACGTCAAGAGAGCCGAAAAGCGGAAACCCACGATGAATGAGCGAATCCACGAAAGGGTGAGAGACACGTTCAACGAAAAAATAACGAAATGAAAAATTTAACGCTAGGGTTGAATGACAATCAATTTTTTTATCTGACAGATAATGGATCATGTTATGGCTGGAGTTGAAGACATTTTGGGAAAACATGGAAATTATCATGTCAGAGACAAGTGAGTCGTCGAACTTTTTTTAGAGAAAAAAAAAATTATTTCTTCGAATACTGAAAAAGAAAGAGAAAAAATACGATATTCTCTCAGGTTCAAGCGATTCGACAACAAATTTATCCGCCCCTACCTCGTAAGAAATCATTGCGGCGCTGAGCCGAAGATCCTCGAAACTTATTCGAAGCTAGCGATGAAAGATGCTCTCGATTATATCAGAAGGAACGCGTCAACGATTGGCAATATCAGTGGCACCGAGAGCATGTCCGCGATATTTCGTAACTATAGCAACACAGGACAATTCAACTCCAGGTAAAAATTGAAAAATAATTTTTTAGAATTATTCAAGTTATTTAGAACGAAGGTTGTTCAAATTTTATTTCAGTATTCAAACTGTTGTTTATTTATTTTTATAATAAATTTTCGTGCTTTTTGATATTTCTTTTTTATTTTGCGAAAAAAATCGTCTGAACGAAACAAAAATTGTCAAAAGTCCCAGTTGCAGCCAATTGGAACCAGGCTGGAACATTGATCTGCAAGAATTGGAATATTGCCCATCGAGGAAAGATCTGACAGATGCAAAGATTCATCATCTCCTTGCTGAGGAGCTTTGCAAACCGTACAAGAGGGTAAGCCTCAAGGTAGAAACAAAGATAGGAAAGCTTTCGAGGTAGAAAAGCTTTTTCATTTACTATTTATCCTCGCCCACGTTAGTCGCTGATGCATTTTCGTTTCTTTATTTTTTTCTTTTCCCGAAATCCTTACAATTGAAAAAATGTTACTGATTAAAAATATTTCTTTTAGCATCGTCGTTTGAGTTATAGTCGTCACGCCGTCAATGATCGCGATCTTTCGACTCAGGTCAATTACAAAATGCACATGAACATAAGACGCATGATGGGTGAGCACAAGCATCGTCACAAACGCAGCAAAAAATTACTTAAGGTATAGTGATCTTTGACAAACTAAAAAATAATTTTTTTTTATTACATTTAGTTATTAATTTTTCAAACTTTTCCTTTTTTAATATATTCTGTACAAATTTCCAGGATGGAGCTAAACAGAATCATGTTAGCTTTCCTGAATTGCAACAACAAAACGGTTCAACCAAACTTTTCTCTCAAGGTTAGTTCAATTATATATTTTTACAAATTTTCAAATTTATTGTGATGTTTCCAAGATAGGATATAAAAAAAGACTTATACTGAACGATGAAATATATATGGATATATAAAATTGTGATAAATTATATTTTAGACTATATAAACGGTGTCCTGTACGAGACTGAAAACGACGATGATAACTCCAAGCCATCGAGTAAGGAGGATTGGGAATCCGCAATCACTTTCACCGCTCGAGCTTCCGGTGAGAATATTTCCCATATTATATTTTTCAATGAAAAACAAAAAGTTCATAGTCTGAGGGGCATTTAACGGTTATTTTATTTTGGCCTATTAATCCAAAGGTAAATGTTAAGAAACGTTCTCTCATACCCGATTCGAATGGGGTTGGGGGAAATGTTGGGCAAGGAAGACCTCCAATTCCCTTTTGGCCATCTGCCCCCCCTCCCTACTAAGACTCACAGTATGTGATTTTAACTTCTAGAAGGGTAACCCTTTTAGGAGTTAAAATCATTCAAAGCATCACTCAAAATCACATACCCCCCGGTCATCGTCCAACCATACCCCCCCCCCCCCCACCGCCAAAAGAAAAGATTCTGAGAATCAAAGTTTGTAAATTCGGGTGATTAAAAATTGCGAATGGATTTGCGTTAATTTTGGATTGGATAGGGTTTTTGATTAGGTATGAGTTTAGATCGGGTTTTAGTTAGGTTGTGTTGGGTATTGCTTTTATGGGGTTCAGGGGGAAAGCCTCCAGGACCACCACAAACATTATTAGGCTGTCGTTTTTGTGGGGCGGACACCATTGAAACCATCCATTGCCCCCACCACTGAAAGATGGCTCAAACATTTACCTTGAAAACTTTGACTCTCAATATTTTTTCGGGAGAGGAGCGACGCAAGTTGTTTCCAGGGGGGTTAATGCCCTGCCCGTTTCCCCCAACCACTTGACCAAATGGGCAGCGAGGGAAATGTACTTGGCATTAACCAATATCGACCCTGGCATACCATAAAACATATTACTTTGTCGCATTATTGACGTATGAGCTAACCACTTTCCATATTCCGGTTGGGTCGAAGTCTGATGTGGAAAGTTAAAATATCCGTCAAATGTGTCAAAAATCAATATCTTAGAAAACAAGACGGTAGGGTCAGATCTTTTGGCTATACAGTTGACGGTGTCTATATTTATCCTCGAGTCTATATCCAAATCTCCATTGTAATTGTTTATTTAATTATAATTGATGTGATTAAATATGATATTTTTTTTTAAATCGTAGAATCCAATCCTTACGGTGAAGGCTTTCACACGGATAACGGAAACGACGGTGAAAATTCGGAAGACGAACAAGACGAAGAAGGGGCGCGAGGTGAAGATGGTATTTTTTATATTTTCAATAAACTTGATTGTGTAATTCAAAATAATCATTATTATGAAATAATTTCTAAAATATAACGAATTTTGAATTATTTCATTAAAATAAGTGCACATTTTGAAATCATGATGTATATTTTATCAAAGAAAAGGTTGATAGTTATTATTTTTTTTAAAGGTGACACGTTTAGAGTAACAACTCCAACAGCAACAGAAACGGTATTGCCGTGGAAACGGGAGGACGATTACGAGTCAGCACGACCCGTAAAACAGAACGAGTTTCCGGCCTGGTGTTCAAATAAAGAATATCTGGCGTACAGTTCGCCCTCTGTTACTTTCCTAGGCGGGATTGAACAGCCTAAATTCCAATCGGTAATCGGTCTCTTTAGAAGAGACAGCATAGCCACCCCGGAAATACCAGACACTATCGAGGATCCAGACGAGAGCGACGAGTACACGGCCATGAGGCCTGAGAGTATGGTTTCGCCAACCAGGAAATTAGGTAGACCGCCTTAGGACTGACCATAGGTAGACCGATATTAGAGTATCGATTCTATCTCCCGAACCCCAAGAAATTTCGATTTTCATGTCCCATGAAGGAAATTCAAAAATCAATACAGTCGATATTACGGAGGTACTTGCATTTGGCATGTTTAAGTATACGTTCAAACGACTTACCTGTAAGAGAGTTCGATCGTAATTGTATGAGTTGCATCTTCCGATAGATGACAACCCACCCAGTCCCTTCCATGAAATTCCGGAAGACCTCGGAGTATAATTACCCATGACCACGGCAGTATTTTAAGGAAATGATGATCAGAGATGGTACAATCACTAATGAAACAATAGTATATGGTGATACAAGTACGGAAAGGCAGCGATTGCCGAACGGCATGAAGATGCCTCGACTTGTGGAGCATTCACTGTCGCCCGAGTGTGAAAAGTTGCAACGCAACAACTCGCCTTCGGCTCGCATTTCAATCACACGAGAGTGAGAGTGAATCCGTCACAAGTCGAGGCGAATGCAACAACGACATGCCATTAGGTAGTAGCTTACTTCCGCTCATGTATCACACCATACTTTTTTTAATATGGTAATTTGAAAATTATGTTTGAGACAACCTTTAATTGTTCATCGACGTTCACAAAACTGACGTTTACATTGGGACAAGATTCAGATCTTTAGTTTAACAGCAAAAGAAAATAAAACTGTCATTTCCGCACGTTGCCAATGACAACATGCGGAAAAGAGAAGAGAGTGATGATGAAATTAGTCACTTTCGTCACGCAAAACGACTGTCGCAAAACGCACTATTCAAGCAACCATGGGAAAAAAGTTTCTGAATAGTTGGCTGTGAAGCGTGCGATGATTTAGGGCGTGAAGAGGGATGCTATAATGTGATCTATCGGAAGAGGTACGAAATACAGTGAGAATGGCATGATAATGTTCATATGGATTCAGGAGGCCACCTTAAAATTTCTGTCCAATTGGTTTTGGATTTTGAATATTTGACATGAAAGTATTTTTCGTCGGTGTTAGTGAACGTGTCGTCAGTGTAGAGCTTCAGCGGTCTCCTAAATTAAGAAGGTTCTATCAAAACTTGGATTAAATCAAAATAATGGTTAAAATCTGCGAGTCGAAATTGAAATAATGGTTGATGAAGATTTTTCGGTTTTTTATTCATATTTTATTTGTTTTCGAAACGTTTAAATTATTAAAAAATGATGATTATAAAAAAAGACTGTATATAATGATTTTATTAGCTTTTTTCACGAAAATAGGTAGATGACGATGTTGCCTAACGGATAAACATGGATGACAGTTTTAGAGCATGAAAAA
Organism: Cremastinae sp. B BG-2022a; assembly: GCA_030522605.1. Classification (NCBI taxonomy): domain Eukaryota; kingdom Metazoa; phylum Arthropoda; class Insecta; order Hymenoptera; family Ichneumonidae; species Cremastinae sp. B BG-2022a. The sequence goes on from JAPYYX010002688.1 coordinate 9,443, forward strand.
TAGCGGTTAGTCAGCAATACTGGTACAAAGGCACGATCGTGCGACGTTGCACAATCGACTGATGTTAATTTTGTGTAGTCGATTGCGTTCAGAAAACGGCGACGTCAACTTCATTTTTCTCTTCCAATCCATCGATAACCATACACCTAACCTACTTCAAATTATTACGAAAATTGTAACCTCTCTTGTACTTTCTTTTCATTAACGAGTGTTGCGTTTTCATGGAAAATAACCTGACGGTATCCTTAACGGGACAATGTTTTTAGATCCCGAAAACTGCTATTTGAACGTCAAATATCTTGGATTTTGGTTCATTGATCACCGTGGAATTTTTCTGAAAGTTGAAGATGTCATTGACTTTATTACAAAATTTAATATATTAAGGAATGTTGATTGATAGTTTTTACGTCAAAATTGATAGAGCCTTTCTAAGCTATGTCGGGTATTATGAATACCGAGGTGGGTGACCACTGACGTCGCACTGATTGGCAAGTCAACACTGTGTGGGAAGTAGTTTTTTGGGGTTTTCTAGGATTAAAAACTTCGAAAAACCCGAAAAAACATCATGGATTGTCTCGGTACGGAAATTTTCCTAGTTTTTCCATATCCATTGTGTCAATGCGATTTGCAAGTAATGAAGTAAGTCGGTTGTGGGTGTAATCAGTGTACAAAGATTAAGAATACGACATAGAGGAATGTCTGTAAAAACATGAAAACGGTGTACAGGGTAATTTGTAGTCATATAAAAACATCTTATGCGTCATTGTAAGAAAATTTCACGTTTCTCGAGATGATTCTGAATCTTGGAAACTATATTTTGTCAAAAAAAAATGGCCACCAAAACTAATGTTTTTTATCGTTTAGTTTCTAAAACAAGAACAACAATATAATCATCACTTGTGTATAAAAGACACGGAAAGTGTTTAAAAGTGAAACTTTCATAAAATGAGTTGAACATAAAGCGTGTTCTTTTATAAATCGGTATGAAATTAAACTGGATTAAACACTACGTATTTGGAACTTTTTTGATATTTTAAATCACAAGTACCTCCAGAATCAAAAGATAAAATGATAATGAAAAACTTCTCTTTCACGAATCAATATTTACTATCACATTATTATCAATTAAAATGTATGTAAAATCACTATGGATCGATCTCATTCAAAAACTGTAATTAAAAACATGAAAATCCTCATTGATAATTTTTTTCATCACGTTAACATTTCATGCATAAAAAATTATATTGTTATTGCATGATGTTTGATTCATGGGGCATTCATCTCGAAAACGATTCTCCGAAAATATTGAGTTTTTCGTTATAAATAATTGAACAATGCAACTATGCAGATAGCCCAAAACGCAACAGACGACGCTGTTCGATGATGGAGCTCGGCGGCGGTCATGATTCAGGACAGAAGGATAAGAACAGCGGTGCAGGAAACGGCTCGCACTCGTTGCCCGAATGTTGGAATACCCAGAGGCTGCGATTGCAATCGAATTTTTCGGGTAACTCGACGAAAAATGCGAGTCTCTCGGCAGCTTTGATAACCTCGTCGTCGGAATCGTCGGACGATTTCGACGAGGAGGATTGACCGTGGAACGACGATTCGAGAACGGAAAATGAGTCGCGGATTCGCCGCACTGATTTTCACATACGAGAACGTCGAAGTGACCTTCGCTCGATCATCACGGGCCTATGCCGGCGCCCCAGTGCACCGGTTTGATATTCGATCCTCATTATTTTTTCATCTTAAGAACGGGAATCCGATCGCTAATTAGTCGAGAAAGGAAAAAGAAATGAATTTATATTTCGATATTCGCTTGCCGAATAGAATAGAACACGAAGAATTTTCCAAAAAATTTGTTGTAGCTTCGATTTTTAAAAAATTTATGATGATTTTGGGAATTTCCGTCTATTAAAATTATGCATTATGATCAAAATTTTTTTAAACAAATTTGTGCTATGAAAATTTATTCTTGCGGCTTCATGATTTTCTCTAATGATCTCGTGATTTTGCGATTGATTAATCCCAATTGATTACTTTTGATGGAATTGTATAAATATTTATTTATAACGGCGCTTTATAAAAAATAAGATAAGTTATTCAAAATTTTCGTTTCCTCAAATTCTGCGTATAGATTTAAAAAAAATTGATTTTTTCCTTTTAGTAAAATATTAATATTTATATATCATATTTATGTGACTTGGTAATTTTATCAAATTTCCATACAATTTTATGATTGTACGATTGTTATCGAAAATTATTAACAGAATTTTACACGAAAGCGAATCCGTTCATTGTAACGTCAAAATATGAAAATAATTGAAAATTATGCAAATTTTGGTTAATTAAATTTAGCACTGTCATTTAAATAAATTTTGCGTTATGGGAATGCAGAAAAGAAATTGATTTATTTTCTCAATAAAATGTACATTTTTCGTATAAAATTCTATTCGTACATGGCTTCGCGATCCTCTGAAATCCTGCCACTTTTATAACCGTACCATCTGAATTTCAACATTTGTTTTTGGCTGCGTTTCTCTTCGATTCACAATAAAAATGATCTCTTCGCCTTTTCCGCTGTAAATATTTCCATGTGTCGCGAAATTGATCTTCAGAACTACTGGAAGTCCCTTCAGAAAGAAAATGGAAGTCGAATAAAGACACAGCGAGCGCGATCTTTGTTTTGCGTTATCGCAACTTATTTGATAATGTAAATACTGAATATGACCAAGAGTACGAATTTCTGGCGATTAAAATTTTATGATGAAAAAAGAAGAAATAAAAAATACGCTTATAATTGGTTATTTCGGTTAAAATCCCCGAGGGAGTTCCGAAAGAGATTGAGAAATAAAAGTGTGTGTATAATAAACAATAATGTAACTATCGTCGTTGTAAGATTATTTTGGAGTCTCGATCGAGGCTTTTTAGACTTGATTGGCTGAGTCGATACAGGTTCCTATCTCATTACTCGTGATCCGAACGCCATCGGCTGTCGGGTTGAGACGCTCGAGTAGAGGTCACTAAGATCCAAATGTGCATTGTAAATATAGCAAGAAAATTAAAAAAAAAGAAAAATAGAGAAGAAAAGAGCGAGGACTTTCCGGAGCCTCGAGAATCTCTGTAAAATAAAGTTCAGTTGAGTTTAGAAAAATGTGCAAGACCAGACGAAGCGTTGTTCTGAATGAAACCGAGTTGAGGAGATTAAATGGTAGATCTAGATTAATTGATCAATTGTTTTTTTGACAACACTCGTGAGACTTGTTTTTGACGAATTTTTTTCGAGACTCTAACTCGATGCAGAAGTGAGAAGCAACAAAAATAAAAATACACAAAGAAGAATCGTACACACAAATACCAGGAACAGACACACGAAATTTACGTCAATATCAAACGCGTGTAATCAATAAATAAAAGTTAGAGAATAATGAGCCCCGAGGCCGCTTTGACGCTGGGGTGCCTTTCGTCAAATTAGACACTCAATAAGAATAGAAGGTTCGATTCATTGGAAAATAAATCATTGGACATTTATCAATGGAAAAAGAATTTTAATTCTTGAAAACGTAGAGATAATTAATCATTTTATTTATTTATCTGAGAAAAATATATTAAATGTAATGTTAAGCAGGAGAATTGAAATTCGAAAATTTCTAGCAATTAGAATAAAACATTATAGTTTTGACTGAAAATAAGAGGAGAAATTTGCGAAAGAAAAGTCTGGTGCAAAGTCGAGCCAGAGCGGTCGAGGCGGCGAGAAGAATTCTCGAACGATTAATAAATAATTATTATAAAAAATGAAACAAAGAGAGAGAGAGAGAGAGAGAGCGAGAGAGAGAGAAAGAGAGAAAAAAGAAGACGAATGAAAAAGGAGAAAATTGAATAGGTAAAGAAAATACTAGTCCACGCGCTAGAGTAGTCTCTACGCTGTTGATTTGTTAAATAAATGTTTATTTCATACTACAAATCAATTTTATACTCATTTATTCACGCGCGTTAGCTTAATTATTATTTTTTATTTCCTCTTTTCTTCCCTCGACTGAACAATCACATCAACTATGACTGAAGTTGGGTGGGACTTATTACCCAATTTTTCGTTACTAAACAAACTACTCAATTGTATTATAAAATTAATTTCTATTCGGAAGAATGCTGTTGTTACTCTTATCAGAATTGATAAGAATAAATGCGCCAACGATAACTCAAGTTATTGATTTTGCCATTCTTTCCTTGTTTTGTGTTTTTCTTCCTGCTCAATTTGTACAATATTTTATTGCGTACAAACAAAAATGATTTCTTCCAGTAAATTGAGAGTATATATGATTGGATACGATTTTATTTTTACAAGGATATCAAATCAAACAAGTTCTGTTTTCTAACTGAACGTAACGATGTATACAATATAATTATTTTTTGGGGATTTATCTTTTATTTCGCAATATTTTCTTTTTATCTTGGCGATGTCTCTCGATGGCTCTTCACGTGCTCCGGGACGTATGCGGGGACTCCCTCCTTATTTCTTTTCGTCAATATAGGTTGGCCAACCGATGAGTCACTTTTCTGTCGATTTTTTAGTGACCCGACTACCTGGGCGTCCCGGAGCGGAGAGAGCGAGCATGAGAACGATAAGACTCGAGGAACATGGATTTTAGCATCCCCACTCGAGTCAACGATTACAATGATGGCTGGGATATTATATACTAATACCGGGAAAAATTCAAATTTCGAGCTTACAAAATCTAGGTAAGTACATTTTTCGATACTGTTACATTTCAGAAGATATTAAGGTGGTTGATCTAGTATTCTCTAGTCAAATGAGAGTCCACGTAAAAAATTTTTGAAAAAGTTACTTTTTTCTGTTTTGGATCACAGGAAAAATAATTGTTACTACACTTCA
>JAPYYX010002689.1:0-14338 GCA_030522605.1 Cremastinae sp. B BG-2022a
AACAGTGAGCTCGGAGAAAAAGAGTAGCGGTAGCTCGAGACGTACAGTTGACGTTCCGTAAATGTACTTGCCTCGAGTCTCTACCGCGACTCTTGATACTATATAAATCTGATTTTGCAGAAGATTTTTTGATGATGCATAAAAGATTATTCAATTCACAAAGTAATTATTTTACTTTTAAAAACGAAATGAAAGTGGATTCTTTTCCCAAGAGAGAAAATGAATTTTTGCGTGATATGTTGAAAACAATAAAAATGCATAGGAGAGGCTCGCGCTGCGGCTTGATATTATTCGTACAAATTATCGACAAGATTAAAGCAATTAATCGGGATGGCTGATTAGTCTGTGAAATTGGAATTGCATGGTTTTCCGCAGCTCACGTTTCCTCGTCCCGTTCCCGATTGTATTCGTTTGTTGGCAATAGAGCCCCTCTCCCCATTACTCTGCGATCCCACAAAACGTCGATGATTCGTCCTTTCTCCCTCCGGAGCATCCCTTCGTTTCTCGTCTCTCTTTCGGAGCGGCATTTCCGAACAGTTTACGAATTGAAAGCTCATTCCTGATAAATACGTGATGAACTTTCATAGCGAACCGTAATAACAACAAAGCAGGGTGAAACTGCGACGCGTGCCTTTTTCGTTTTACGTCAATTTTTTTTTATGATCTTCCATGCTTTTCTCATCGTATATTTTAATTTTTCTCCTAAGTTCCTCTATTCTATGCTTTTATCCCCGTCTCTTTTACACAGGCACAGAAGCATCGTCACAATTTTTTTTTGAAGTTATTATGAATGTCTATTCAAGTTCTGACTCTTTACGTTTTGTTTATATGAGCCATGCTCATCTAAATGTCTCTCTCATGTCATTTATATCTCATTTATTTTATTATTTTATTTGTTGGCGAAAAGAAAGTTTTTCTACTGATACAATGTATTTTGTTTTTAACAATAAGTATTTTTTTTGCTGAGGTCTCGTTGTTTCTTTGTCATTTTAATTCTTCGCCGATCGGTGATCTCTCACTTTCTCTCTCTCTCTCTCCATCTCTCTGTCCTTCTCGCTCGCTTTTTCATTCTCTATATAGGTAATTAATTAAATATACTCGATATAATGATTGGTAGCGACATTACTCGAGCGGACGCATCGTTCATTTCTCTCTGGCGTTCATGTAATCGAAATGTTTGATGATCCCGACTCTTATGGAGCTCTACCCGAGAGCGTTTCGATTGGATGGTAGCACGCCCTGTATTAACATTAATGGGTTTATTGTTAAAACTTGCATGCATTTCTATTAACTCCCATGCATGTGGACCCGCATATGGGCATACTCCGGGATATGCTCGTGCGTCGTTTCGAGATCAGTAATTTCCCGACGAGAATATAAACAGCTGAGTGAAACTCGATTCCATATATTTTGCATAATTGTTAATGCCTACGAATGAGTATTGTTTATCCATTATTTTCCGGTGATACTGTACACGTGTAAACAAGCGCATTTTAAATTTTCGGGGCACTCAATATATCGTTTTAACACTGTTTCCATTATAAAATATAACAAAAAAACGATTAAACCGATCACAATACGTCTCCTAGTCGCTGAAAAATGCACTACCAACAATAAGCTAATGGAAAATCAATTCACATGAAATATGACACAATTTTAAAACTAAAGAAATATATTTATTAATCATTGAATCATATAAAAGTATTTTTTCAATCCAAAACCAAGCTCAATATACGCATTGATGAAATATTTAATAAATATTACAAATTGAAAAATTTGTGCATCAAAATGAATAAAAGGAAAATGCTTAAAATAAAAAAATGCCAATATATAGATCAAATTTAAAATTTATATTCAAAATGTCTGCAACGAATTTTGAACTATTATTTTAAAGAAATGTATGAACATCGTCTGAAATATGCATATTGAATGCTCGCCGTTGAGAATACGATTTATGGATTATTTGGGCATTTGATAGCAGATTTGATAGCTCTCCAGATATTCGTTGGCCATAATTCGCTACTTTTCGGACTTTCATTCGGAGCCTTCGTCTCTTTTTTGCTCATGACACTGTCTATAACGAATTGCCAGCGATTTCCACGCGTTTGGCGGAATTGATTTATGAGCTCGTATATACGCGCTTTCGGGTGATCGGAAGGCTCTGAGAGGGAATGAGAAAGAAAAAGCGATATATAGAGAGCGGCGAAGGAGCGAGAGAAAATTTCCTATCGGGAATCGCGCAGATCGGGCGATAACGTTCTGACCCATCGCGACTGATAATCCTCGTGCTCTCGACCCTCCGAAAGAACCAGACACTGAGAAACATACAGTCCGTCCGGTGGGAACTGATTTACACGAAAGATACGAACGCCTTTTTATTTACGTCCACTCCGATCGAAGAAAAAACGAATTTCATTATCGACTCTCGATGAACATTTTTTTCCAGATCATGCAATCGTTTTTAACCATTATTTTTCGATAGATATTCTTCACACGATTCTAACGTGGAAAATATTTTCGTCGACAATTTTCGAAAGTGTTTAGAAATTGTATATAGAATTTTGCTTATCACGATTTCAAAAATATTTTCCCATGATTTTGAATGTGAAAAAATTCGTCGAAGGTTCGACGAATTTTGTTACTTGTTAAATGTCAATTTTACAGGAGGCGTTAAAAAATCACGTACGAGTATTGTCATCAGAGGGTAACTACAATCTTCAGTTACGAAACTCATCAAGTCCTTAATTTTTTCTTACATCCTCAGTTCGAAGTTGGAAAAAACAGGGAATGAAAAAAAAATGTACAACGGACTTTAATTATGCCTGCGGAGGTAGAAAAAAGGGGAAAACTGAGCAGAGAGCTTCCGGCTGGAGCTTTTAGTCCACCCCTTCGATCATTAGATTTCGAAGGGATAAAGGAGACAGAGGGAGAGAGAGACAGCGACGAGAGGGTAAAAACAGGAAAGATGAAAGTGGGAAAAGGGCAAGGAAGCCGGAAAAAACCATTAACTTTCCTTGACGCGTTGCATCGGGGAGGTAATCGAAAAGCATCGAGTGAAAGCGTTACATAAAACTCATCTCTCCGCTGCTTTAACCCTTCAGATCCTTTTCCTTCCATACGAATTTTGAGTTACATATTTCTATTATGTATCTATTTATACCCGTTTGGAATATACAACATTTATTCGTATAAATTTGTTGTGTTTTTTTTTGAATTGCCAAGATACGTGAAAATCGAACTTTCCTCCGATTTGTGCTTTCCATTCGGGAATCATTTTGCGAGGGAATCTTGAGGGACGGAAAAAAACTTTACATATACGACCAAGGGTTGACTGATCGAGAGATCAAGACGAAATCGGTGCTGGAAAAAGCTCGAGCGGAGCTTTGAGCGAATGAGGAATTCGTCGAGCTTTATTTTAGGGGGCGACACAGGGTGGATTTCGTTTCTTTGAATAACGAGGGAGCGTCTTCGCACGTCACAACGTCGATTCTTCTTGCGCCCGATACGACGTCGGTATGAGAAAGAAAAAGAGAGACAGAAGGATAATAGAGAAAAGGAAAGGAGATGGGGAAAAATAAAGAAAATAGTCGGAAAAAAGTTATTGAGGAAGAGGGAGAGAGAGAAGAAAGGAGAGGAAGGAAACGTTAAAAAGGAAGGAAATGAAAGCGAGAAAGACAACCATTCAGAAAAAAAGAGACAGGTAAGAGAGAAATCGAAAGCTCGCTTGTGCACATATTTTTCAAACTGCGCAATCGGCCTAAGGTTCCATTGCCTCTTTCACGTCTCGACGATGGTGATTAATAGTCCTCTTCGAAATCCCATTCGATTTCTATCTATCGCAAACAATGCTACCGGAGTTATCGAATATATTCTTCGTTTTATCATACTCCCTATATTTGTTCCGATAAACGAGGAATTCCATTGTGCACCGTGGACGATATTATGCGCCCAAGTTCCGCATTTTTTGTCGGGCGCAGAGGAAGAATATAACGTACATAATTTGCCCTATATTTCAGGCTCTTATATACGCTCGAATTGTAAGGACTCTTATTACCTCGTCGGATTGAGGCGTGAAAATGACTATTGGAAAAATTAGTAAGAAAAAAGAAAAAACCAATTCATTTCAAATTTGTACGATCGTATTCTTGATAATGACAATTTAACAAAATCCAGCTTTTTGAAATGTTTTTTCTCGCTCAATGTATGACAGTTTTTCATTTTCTCATTTGATGTAGTGTTGATAATCTAATGGATAATGATACGTAATTTGATCGATAAATTATAATATTTTCTTAATAAATTTAAAAAAAGTACAAATAGTCAAATTGCAAAATAATTTGTTAACAATATTCAGGTAAAGTAGAATGCCATTCATTAATGGAGATTAAATCATTTAGCTATTATTCATTTCTGAAGTATTTCCCTTTTTGTAAGTATAGTGATGAAAATTTTCTTTCTCATCATTGTAACTTCAATTTTGAATACCAAATTTTCAAATATCAAAGACGTAGAAGTATCAGTCATATCGTTCAACAATTCAATCACCATCTCGTTTTTCGATGAAAATAGATTAAAGACAGAGTGACATGGAGTTGGTCGCTTTTTTCCTCGTTTCTCTCATTACATTTCGTAATACCGCTCCTGTTGGCAGACGCATAAGTCACGGGGTTCTGAGGGTGGATCGTGGCACGTGGATAATGCATGCAACCTCCTTGCAGTCACGTCATTCGAAAATTAATTTGACCGGGTGCTAGATCGAAGAAATGCGACGAACGCGTAAGAGAATACGCGCGAAGGTGAGCCGCATTTGTGTATATGAATTTCATACACGTATGTATAAACAAGGAAAAGAGACGTATCGGGGATGATTGTGGGGAGAATGACGACGACGACGACGACTCGGAGTTCGTCGTAAAGAACTAGGCCTGAATAATTAACCGTTGTATCGCGCCCGGGCTAATTATAGAGCCCCTTCTTCTCGTCTCTTTAGCATATTCGTTAATTATCCTGAGGATGTCTATGTATACACGCACCATCGAGAAAACCGGAGCAGACCCTCGTCGTTGCTCGACCAGACTGTTTTATGCGTCGGCATTGAAGTGCCCCGTGAGTATATCTCGAGGCATTACGCGCCCCGTGTACGGAATCTCGCGTGAGTTAACATACCCTCGTGTTCTCTACTCTCTCGCCCTCCCCTCGCGTGTAAATATGTGTATACTCGCTCTCTCTCTCTTCGGATGCGAGCATTTTTTAAGAGCTCTCCAATTGATTCTTCACTTTTTACGTCGTATTTTGTTTTAATTTGCAGTCGAAAATAGATAGCATTTTGCTATACTTTTTTCGATATCAATATTAGTTATAATATTATTTTTATTTACTAAAAGATAAAAAATATCTTATTTTCAAATTAACTCCTTGTACGCATTGTTTTCATCAAATTTTTCTCTATCGTAGTTTTCTTTAGAATTCTTTCGAGTCGCACCGAAGGGCCATTAAAAGTTAATCGTCGATGAAAATCTTCGAGATGATGAAGAGTCTCGTAAAAGATCGGGAGGGGGCGGCAAGAGAATCGGGCGGGCTCTTATGAAATTGATGGAACACACGTGTTCATATTCCGGTGAGAAAATCGTATAGAGATGTTTCGAAAGCAGACGTCGGGTGGCCCTGTTTCAAGGGTGGAGAGGCGAGAAGGACGGCGAATGTGGAAGGGCAACGATAAGGGTCGGTTTTACGCGTATTCGGACATTTATCGCTCGGAGCACCCCCAGGTTATTCCCGCGAGCAGGGTAACACGCAATCCGTATGTTATACGACACTCGTATTCTCTACTCGTGTATGGAGTGCGAGAATTCCAGCTTTGAAAGCTCACCAGGCTCTTCGTCGGGATGATATTCGGGATACAACCTGGACTGACGAAACGAGCAATCCGACGCGAAAAGAGTGAAAGAGAGAAAAAAACGGGGGAAAAACGAGACACCTGCTTTTATGGCTCACATGAAATAAAGCCGTTTATGTAAAAAACTGTCGAAGCCGTGCTTTTTTTTGTTCCTAAGTCGCATGAGCTTCTGGTGTATAAAAAATGTCGGACTTCGTTCGCTCTGGCATTTTTTACTACAAGGTAATTAAAACAAATAAACAAAATTGTTCAAAGGAATTGCACAAGAATTTATTCTCATATTAAAAAAAAAACCCACAATACTATAAAATTTGTTTATTCAAAAATAGAAGAGAATGAAAAATTTGTATTGAACGTATACGATAATCGCTTTTCATAAATTTTTACAAGTACAACTAAAAACTTATAATATCGTTGATCCAGTTCATTAATAATGTCGAAATCACGAGTATTCAATTACGCTCGGAGCTGGAGAGAATGTTGAAGTCGAGTTTCCGTAAGCGCATTGATCGAAATTCGAGCTTTTGTGCGAGGTTCCGCGTGAAGAACGTATATACGTGGAGATTTCGCGTGGTAAAATTTCTGTTTTTATGGTCTTGATGGCGTATCGGTTTCGTGCATCGGGCGTGAAGAAAACCGGAAAGAAAGGAAAAAGAACGGGAAACGGGGACAAGGGGAAAAACCCAAGAGGGGAAAAAAGCGAGAATCCGAGACGTAAAACAGAGACGTGGGCACTTATCTAGATTCGAGGTTCACCTCGTGAGTCCTGGAAGATTCCGCAGCACGAAGAATGGTCATAGGGAAGTATCGATGATGGAGAAACGAGGGATATAGATAGATAGAGAGAAACAGCTGAACGTGAGAAAGACAGACGGAGAGAATCGAGGAGCAAGTGGAAAAGGGGATGAATAGTCAGACGGTGGTGTCGTATCTGGGTGTAAGCGATTTGAAAGTGGACAAAAGTTTCGCCAGGGGCTTTGCTCGCCGATAAATGAGCAATAAGGATAAAACAGGAGTGAGAATGATACTTCCGTTTAACGTTCTGCCTCCTCTCGGTACGCTCGTTTCCGTGCAATTCTCTGCGGTGGATAGGCACGTAGAATGGATTGCTCGGAGGGTCATCGGATCTAAAACGGCAATGTTACTAATCCGCGTTACACTCTCGTCCTGTTTATTTTCTTCACGTTCGAGATATATGCTTGGTAATGAAAATGTATGTGTGTCATATAAGTGTAAACAACATTTATGCCAGAGACGTAACGTTTTATAGTGAGAGCCGAGCGTACCGCACGCTCGGCATTAAAGCCAAGTCAGTTGTAGATTTGACCTGAAATTGCCGTCCAGTCACGGTTTCCGCCCCTCTCACCGAGCGATACAATCCCCTTCTATGATACGCAAATATATATACGCGGATAAAACAGTTTCTATATACAGGGTGTATTTGAGTTTTCGTCACGAGAGAAATATAAAAGCGGAAATGAAAGAGAAATGGCTTTTACTGGGCTCTTTAATTATAAATGCAGAAACGCTGACGTCTCGATTTTTTTACTCTCCTCTCTTCCGTCTTTTAATTCCTTCGTTTCATATACACAAGGCTCTTTGATAATTAAGCAACGAGGACTCTGAAATATTGCCCAAATAAAAAAGCCCTCTCGGAGCTTTATCTACGGCTACGGAAATTTTTTCTTCTTCATTTAATCACAACTGCAACGAAAAATCGATCTTTCCACTTTGAATAAACATATATGTATCTTCTCGTTCGTAAATATAATTGCATTAGCACAATCCTTTGAAATGAATTTGCATTTTCTTTTCGGGATGTTTTACACAAAAATTACCCAAAGATTTATACAAAAAAGAGCGAAGCAACTTCAGATTGTAATCAATATTCTTTCACATTTTTTTTATAAAGCCAGTCTCTTGATGCTATTTTTTAAGCTCTGGAAGGTTTTAGCTTTATATCCAGAGCTTTTTTATTTACTCACTTTTTGTCGTTTCTCTCGCTGGCTTTCGTATAATCGATTTCCGATAGATCGAGCCCGTCAGATTATTTAGCAAAATTTCGCGAATTTACGAGTAACAGAGTTATAAAACTCTCAATAAAGCCGAAGCGCAAAGAACAAACAAGAAGAATGTTACTGAATTATGCAAATTCTGAAGTTATGATACGGAAAGGGGAGGGCATGGGTGCATGATGGTACGGCCGTAGGATCGTTTACGGTAAATGGAATTTGAAGTTCCTCGGGAGCGGGTGAGAGAATGAATCTTTATGAAGAAAATGTGACGAGAAATATTGTGCAAGGGTGAAAATTGTTTTTGACGTAGTAAAAGAAGGAAAATTAAACGAGAAAGGGGTATAAAATTGTATCGTAAGTAGTTGAGCAAATTGGCATTCGGGTTTCTCTGCATTTTCCATCCTTTATATTTTTCCTGGCCTCTTTCTTTCTAGCCCTCTCGCTGCTGCCATCTCCTCTCGGTTTTGAATTTTGAATTTTGAATGTATACACTCGTGAATTCCGTGCAACCTCCGCCCCCGTGAAGTACCTTGTCTTCGTTCTGGCGTGAAATAAGTCTGGGAGACCCGGAGCGCATTTGCTCAAGGCAGAGTGGAAGGGGCAGGCCAAGAGACAGAGAGAAAGGGCGAAAGAGAGATGGGTTAGCTCGACTATTTGCACTCGACAACTAGTTGCGTGACGTGCCAAGGTGCTCTCAACCGGACCCTTGTTCCGTCAAATAAATCCTCCCGGTTTACACCCAATTTACGCGTTCTATTACTCCATTTCGATACACATCGCAAAAAAATTATTTTATTTTTTCATATTTGGATGTTCATAAAACATTCCTTCGCATTAAGCGACAGGAAAAATAAATAACTCACGAAATGACTAACATATGACGTATTGTAATAACTTAATATTACCATATCAATGTAAGGATATAATAAAATCAACAAAAAACAATACAAAGGAAGATTAAATTTTGTTCATGAAAATATAAATCGCAGAAAAACTTTTTAAAGATGGAAAAATTTTCGAGCGCGTCTGATTACACACGGACCATTTCTACTTAAACGCCTCACCGTCTTTTCTTCGTACAAAGCATTCCACTCACCCACCATAAAAATAGCACGCATCATGGAATATCTCTCCTTCAATTCTTCCACATGGTCCTACCTTGACTTTCACTACGTGAACAATTTATTGAACCCTTGATTGACGAATAAAAAAATGTACCGACTCTGACACACGCCCGAAAAACCAATTTGTACCTAATTCTATCTACGCGTTTCTTTCAATCTTCCTTTCTTCTCGCAATGGGAGCGCTGAGAAAACGAGAAAATCCTTTTTCTCTCTTGTTCAATTATTTTCCTTTATTTTCAAGGTGGCTCACGAAATTCGATTTCGCGATTAGAGAATAATTCGGGGGATGAGAACCGCTGCTTGTAAATCATAGAACGAGAAGCCCAACCGCCGTTTCTCTCAGTCGGAGTCTCGGAGAGGACGACGAGGGACCAGAGCTGCAAAGAAAGGGGAGAGGGATGGAGGTTGGAAGGGGAGACAAGTTGGCGTAGCGGGTCTGTTGGGAAATAAGGAGGCAAGTTGAATCTCACCCTGCTCCCGTGTACTTTCCTTCGCCTGTTCTTGCCTTGCCCTCGGCAAATAGCCATGTAACCCTACCCTCATCGCGCATTTCGGTCCTCCAACCCCTCTGGTAGCTCTCCTGTCCTCTTGCCCTCTCCTTCCCGCCATCCACGATCTACCGAGCGTACTCCGGGCACCCTGCAACTCCGATGTAGTCTTTGCTCATCCATCCGTGAACACTCCCCGTGTCACCGGGACCGCTTAAATTCTTTTTCTCTACGAATTCGCGCGAAAATACTGTCAAACGTATTCTCAGCCTTAGTCCATGTTCGAATTCCACGGTCCAGAGAAGGAAAATAGCGGTCGATTTAGAAAATAAAAACAAAATTCTCGTTGCCATAAATATAATGAATTTTTCAAATTCTATTTCGATACAACATTTTTTGTAACACAAAAAATGAATTTTCCACGGTCATTAAATATATGAAATGAAATCACGTTTAATAAAATGTATACTTTTATCTAGAAATAAAATATGCATTTTTATTAACCGAAAACGAAAAATGCACTGATAAAAAAAGTTGTAACCAGTAACGTGTGCAAAATGAATTTTTTATGCAATCGTTAAATTTGCGGAACAGAACATTCTATGTCTCCAAATACAATTTTTACATTAATGTAGAAATAAAAAAACATTCAAATGCACCAGGATGGAAAAATGTTTTTGTAACCTCAATGAGAATAAAAAGATAAAAGTAGTCGAGGTGCAATAACAATTAAAAAATGAATATTCTTGGCGATTAAATTTCTTTTCCTCCAAAATAGTATCATTCCATTAACGCGAGTAATAGGCACTTAAATTTTCGAAATCGACTCTCCGGAGGTCGATAAGAAAAAAAGGGAGAGGAAGAGAGAGAAAAATGAAAAGTCCGGGGCGTTACGAGGAGCGTGTACTCCGTTATATTATTCCTCTTGAATGCTAATGAGATTGCTTACGTAGTGTAAAAACAAAATGGAAAAGCTCTATTATTGCGTATATGTATGCATATACGCATGAGTACTTGCTGTATATGCAAAACGATGGGAAGTACACGCTTGACAATAAACATGCTTTATTTTTATCCTTTGCACCTTTCCCTACCTTTTCCACCTCTACTTGTCCTTTTTATCCTTTCCTAGCCTCTTTTTTCTTTCTTACTGTTTTTCATAATTTTTTTCGACCCTTCGAACCTCTTTGACCCTCGTTACTTTCATTCCAAATGATGAAAAATTCCATCTTATTAACATAATATATGAATACAAACTTAGAAAATAAAAAGGCAATGACACACTTTTTTCTACGTATACGTATACAAAATTCGAAGAAGAAAAAAAATTCGATTACATTTTTTTCGTTTCTATATATGAACAAAAAAAATTTTTTAATTTAAGAAACTCGGTTATGGTATCATGTATCATATGTCATAAAGTTCATGATTATATACACGGAAGTTAATTTGGTTACATAAAAATTTGTTAAACTTTCTACAGAAAAGGGAAAAATGAAAATCGAGGTTAAAATATAAAAGGTAGTAAATGAACGCTCTCGATACCCGTTTATATCTAATACGAGGACTTTCACGCAGACGTAAATAAAAAATGAAAAAAAAAGTTGTTAAGACCGTACAGTCGCACGTGGATGATGCAATAACTTGAGAAAACGTTTCGCGGTTCGAATCTGAGGACCGGGGTTGGGAGAGACGACGCAGAAGGCGAGCACGAACCAAGAAGAACGATGCTATATCGTCCCCGAGGGCGCTAAGCACCCGCATTCGAGATTTATCTCGCTCATATCTGCGAAATTTCACCGCAGCCCCTCCCTGCGCGCGAAATCGTGCCTTCTCTCGGGGTTGGCCCGTTCGAATCTAGGCCTTTGGCCATTAAAGCCCGAATATCAGGGCGCACGTGTTCCAGAGACAATTTCCGAAAATTTTGCCTCTCCGGGTATCCCCGTGGCGATAATCGCTGGACCTCGGGAGAAAGAGAGGCAAAACGAGCACGCTTTTTCGGTCAGAGACTCATATAACCGTGTGAAAGCTCTCCCGTGGCGTCTCGGGGTAAAAATAGAGAAGAAACATCAGAGAATTTTCTGGATACAGTGATTTAGTAGCTTAAGAAGAGTAGATGAAACAAACGTTGGGGAGAAAAAAGAAAGAGAAAATTGATATTGTCCGAGGATGAAAAACAGATGCCACGAGGTTCATATTTTGCTTCATCTGTTTAGCTTTTTAATGCGATAAGAATCTTCGTGGGTGTAATGAACCAGAATTTGATCTTACCCTCTTTACTTCGTTTCGTTTCTCCTGATGAGATGAAAAACTTTTTGTTCTTGTGAAAAATGAAAATACGGTGAAAGCCTCGTGAAGCATCGAAAAATATTTTAATCCTGTTGATGGCAAGCCCTGAATATTTCCATGAAACCGTAGAATGTTTTCCAACGATTTTTTATTCTCTCTTGTCACATTTTTCAGGGGCAAATAAAAAAATAAGCCATGCTAAAATACATATAGATTGATATTTTTGACTGATGAATATATGAAGAGAGAGAGCGAGAGAGTAGGTACAAAATGAGAATGAAAAAATGGGGATGATAAACCCGAGCTTTCGGGGAGTCAAGGACAAATTTAATATTTGCATGGCAGCGCGATTAATCGTAACGCTTCGCAAAACCCCGAACAATGAAAAAAAAACGGGAAAATGAAAAGTACGGAAAATGAAGAATAAAGACAAGAAGATGGACTGGCGAGGTCGAAGCGCGCCGAAGAAAACAGGAAAGAGGCTTCGTGCGTTGGAAAACGAATGACGAAAGCACACGGACAAACGAAGATGAAGATGCGGGAAATAGGAGCAGGAGACAAAGGGAGAAAGAGAGAGCGAGGGGCAGCCTGTGGTGGAAACGTGAGAGGGGGGGATGAGGGGGGGGGGGGGGGGAGAATGAAAAAATGGGGGAGGGAAAAAGCACACCGCAAGCTCTCCGGCCCAACAGGGAAATGAATCACATCATTATGAATAATAGCACGCCCTGTCGAGCGGTGTTCTCGCTGTCTGGTTATTAATAGTAATGACTTAGCGGGGCTTTTCCTCCGTAGAGGGGTTGGAAAATGTGCGAGCTGGTATAGGATGGGTTCCGGGCGTGTGCCGCTGCGTTCTCGCACTGAAATTTCTCATCGCGTGAAACACGCACCTCTGTTCCTTTCTCTCTCTCTATCTCTTTCATTCTCTCTCGCTTCTCCAATAAAAAAAATCTCTCTCAGTCGGGGACGACTGACCTGTACGGATCACACGGGCTCTCCATTTCGTTTCGATTTATTTCAAAATTAATTATTCACGCCGCTTCCTACAGTGAAAAATTGATGCATTTTTTAAATGCTTATTTATTTTGGAAACAAAATATAATTTAATTATACGTTTCGGAGAAGAAAAAAAAACGGTTGATGGTATATGTTAAAATTGTTTCGAAAATTTAATTATGAATAATAATTTGAGTATACGGTCGTTAATCATGGAATGAAGTTGCATCGATGAATATTTTTGTACTAATGCCATTAAAAATAAAAATAACAAGAGAGTAATGGGAAATAAGTTCTCACTTTTTCCGGTAGAATTAATAATATTTAAAAATTCGTTTGTACAATTTCCTAACCAAGTTAACGAAATAAATTTTTCGAAAAACTTAATATTTTCAAGGAAAAAAAATATTTACATTTTTCATATTTAAATTGCACATTTTAATATTTATCAAGAGAAAATCATGCGAACAATTTCTAACGCCTATAGATCAGTGCCACGTCTATCTTCGTACGAAGCATTTCCATCAGGAATACGGAGAGAGCCATTAAGATCGGAGAGCTCGAGAAATCGTTGACGGACGTCAAGTTTAAACGAGCCGGAGAGTTTGGAAGCCGTAAGCCCTCGCGTTATTACAAGGCGTAAACGCGCACTAATATAAACGTAGTTAAATTTGATCACGGCAAGGACCACAGGTATTCGACAATATTCGACAATATTTCATTAAGGTTTAATTATTCAACAATGCGACGAGGAGAGCGGAGTTAAACGTTTCCGATATCCACATTGGAGAATCCACGAGAATTCTCCCTCGACTCCTTTTCCCTCGCACGCTCCCTCTTCCTTTCTCCATCAATGTGAACGCGGCCATCAACGACGACGATACGGACGAAGACGCGAGAGGAGAAACTCTCGGCCAACGGTGTCATATCATCATTGTCAAAGGATATAATTCCGACGGGCTCTCTCTGTGTGGAAAACGATACGAGATCTCCAGTCTAGAGTTTCCGATAGACCTGATATTAAATCTATCTTCGCTGCTCACAGAAATCGAGAGAGTGCGACCTGAACGAAAACAAAGCAAAGAATGAGGCCGCTCAACTCGCTTTGTGCTTTGAACATTATTTTTCGAGGGTTACCCAAGTGCACTGAGATTCGTGACTGAGAATACAATCTCGTCTTTTTTTCAGTTCACGCATCTCATTTTCAGACCGCTGTAATTTTATTCTCAAAGAAAAATTGTCGTCGAATATTCCGCTTTTCTCTTTCCCTTCATTTTATTAGTTTTCTTTGTAAATCTATATTATTAATTGCTTCAAGAATTACGAAAGCACAAGTGAACATCATTTATGCATTTCATTTTCGATTTTACAGCTCCGTATTTGTGGATTGTAATATATCTGGTAGAGCGGTGTATTTAATTTATGGAATATTCGATACTCGCAAAAACACCATCAAGATGGTGTAAAAAAGGAGGCAAGTACATTTTTCCGTAGTATTATGGTAAATAGTAGAGAAATTGTTGTAACATTAT
>JAPYYX010002690.1:0-16577 GCA_030522605.1 Cremastinae sp. B BG-2022a
AAAAATAATACTCTCAAATTTTTCATAGAAGAACATTCTGTCCAAATTTCATCAAGTTCTTATCATTTTCATTTTTACTACCGAAACCCCTTAAGAGATTTTGGTACCGATAGTAGACGACTCAAGAAATTAAAACAAATAGAGAATCGAAAATGGTCAGAATTGAATAAAAAATGGACACGAAGTTTGTTATTAACAAATTAACGAACATAAACCCCAAAAAATGTTCGTCTACGTAGATGTTGAGTTATTCAAAAACAAATTTCTGTTCTTATGCGTGAAGGCTATAGCAATATTCATTGAAAAAATACAATTTTCTCTTTCGAAAACTCGAAAACTACATATGTAGAAATTTTGGAAAAATGGCATCCACTTATTTTATATTAAAGAAGAACATTCTGACAAAATTTTATGATATTCTGATCGTAGTCGTTTCTGTACCGAAACACCTTAATTCGTAATATTAATTTAATCATTGTGACCTTGTAGATATAACGTACTTAATTGTTTATAATTTATTTGATCTTATTGTAAACTTTAGGTTTCGAAGTGGTCGGTCTAACTGCATTGTAGCGACCGACGTTGTTGAGGAAGGAGTGGACATTCCGGAGTGCACACTGATCTTACGCTACGATTTGCCAAACAATTTTCGTGGATATATACAAAGTAAAGGACGTGCTCGCCACAAAAAGAGTGACTATGTCATGTTGATTCCACGCCAAGATACATATTATGAAACCAAATTGAAAGAGTTTAAAGTAATTGAGCGCTCCATGAAAAAGGTAAAAAACCTCCGAGAATAATCATCTATCTTTTACATCGTTTTTTTAAACGATTTCTTTGTTGACGGGTACTAAATGTTATTTTTGAAGGAATTAATAGGACATACGGATGAACGTGAGAATGTAACCAAACAGGAACTCGATTCAATCCTTTACAAGTCAGAAATAGAGCCTTACTTCGTGACAAATAAGGAAGGAATCACTGCAAGTGTCACCGAAGTGTCATCGGTACCCTTAATCAATCGTTACTGTTCAAATTTGAATACATCAAAATTTATTTCATTGACACCAACTTGGATTCTGCACAAATTTTATGATGTTCAAAATGTAGAGTCTGGCTACCAGGTTGATATTTTCATTCGAAAAGAAAAATTAGTACAACAGCATGGGTGGCGAATATATTCAATGATTGGAATGTTTCAGGTATCTTTAACGTTGCCAGTGACTAGTCCACTCCGTGAAACGATTAAAGGAGACATTATGGAGAGTATAGATTTGGCTAAGAAATCGGTTGCATTGAAGACGTGCATAAAATTACACGAGATTGGTGAACTTTCGGATAATTTATTACCAACAAAACCATCCTCTGTACTTTCTTACAGTGACTATCTTTTCCCACACTGGCGTGACGAAGACTCGGACGTGAATGTTGGATTTGCTGGTACTCAAGGGAGAAAACGCATACATGATATTAAAGTTAGTTTGTACAGGAATTTCATTCTCTTCCTTTCATCTTTGAACTTTTTCGTCAATTGCTGATAAAAATCATGATTCTTTTTACATTTACTTATTAATTTCAACAGCATGCCGAACCCCTGTACTCGGCATTTCCAACGCCTAATGTACCAGCGTATCTCCATCTTATTCAAGCAAAACCGAGTTATCCAAGACCTTTTGAGAACCGTCAGGCAGTTTTTTACGACCTTCTAAACGATAAATTCGGTTTTGCACTCCTCACAACAAAACGACTGCCACAGGTTACAAGTTATATTTCTTTTTGATTTCTAACTTTATCTCGATTATAATATGGTGCTAAAAATACTGCATGCTTATTACTTGAACGTAATCGTTTTTGTATTTTCTGAAGATTCCAGATTTTCCAATTTACATGAATGTTGGTGAATTGAACGTGCACATCGAAATTAACTACTCTGAACATAAACTCTCCAATGACGAATTGAACAATGCTCAAAACTTTCAATGGACAATTTTCAGCCAAATTCTGAAAGTGATCAAACCCTTCATGATGTTTGACGTTGAAAACTTGGGCAACAGCTTTCTCGTTGTACCAGGTTAGTTTTCACAATGAAAATTCAAATCAATAAAAATTGACAAAAAATGAATGTTGTTGCAGTTGACGAATGTGGAGAAATTTCTTGGTCAACAATGGTGCAGTATAGTGTTCTTCAGGAAGTAACGTCGTCTGAAGTATCCAACGTTTACGAGTACGAATTAGCTCTGGTAAAACCAAACTATAGAGCGTCTTCGAATGTATATGTCGTTACACAAATCTGCGATGATCTTATGGCTGAGTCTGCCTTTCCAAATGGAGACTTTCGTTCTTATATGCATTATTACAAAGAACGACACGGTCTCACTATTCGTAATCCAAAACAACCGATGCTGGAGGTTAAGACGATATCACAAAAAATCAATTGCACAAGACCGAGGTGAAAAAAGTAATATCTCTACAGTAAAGAAATTTTTCTAATTTTACGAATTATTTTATAGGGGTGTAAAAGCTGGACTTAGCAAAAGAAAATGTGCCGACGTACTTGAACAATTCGAGGAACATTTTGTTGGCGAACTGTGCAACAAAATACTTTTTCCAGCTGGTTACTGGCTCAAAGCCACGTATTTACCATCAGTTCTGCACAGAGTCAATCAGTTGCTTGTTGCCGATGATCTTCGCGTTCAAATTATTTCTGAAACTCTACTTGGAGTTGTGGAACTTCCATCAAAGGACTATTGGCCTCCAATCGTTGTGAAGGCTGACGATCCTGTGGATGAGCAACCAGAAGCAGCACTCGAACTGTCACATGGAGACGATTTACTTCCCGGTCCTTCAACAGCAACAACTGATATGTCAGGACCCGAAATCGATAGTTAGTCACATGAGTAGAAATTATTATTCATTTTATCTCTAATCTAATATTTATGTTCTCAAAGTATCTAATTAAGTTTTTCTTGATGACATGCAATTTGAGAGTTTTTCGATAATTTCACAGTTTTGGAATCGAATCTTTATCCATGGAAACGAGAATCCGAACCGACGAGCCTTTTCAAAGACATTGAACGAATCCAGCTGATCGATATTGAATATTACCACATGTTTATGTCAAATTCTTCAAGTGACGACAAAAATTCTCCAAGCGGGGATGTAAATATATTTTTACTTTCTAGGATTTATTTTTTTAACTTTCAAAAATGTTTACATTTACAATTTTTGAAACATTTGAAAATTGACAAAAATAGCGCAATCGTGGCTGTCAATATGCGAGAAGAACTCCGATTCAGGCACCACGCTTGAAAATTCTCTGTACGAAGAATCCAATTGGTCCAAGTCCTGCTTCTATAATGGAAGCTCTCACTGCGAAACTCTCCCATGATGTTTTCAATTATGAGAGGCTCGAAACGTTGGGTGATTCTTTCTTGAAGTTTGCTGTTTCTCTTTACCTCTACATGTCTAATCCAACGTTCAATGAGGGAAAATTGACGGCGTTGAAAGGCAAACTTGTTGGCAATCGTAATTTGTTCTATTGCGGAGAGAAGAAAATGATACCAGGTCGCATAAAGGTAGATGAATTTGAACCGATGAGAAACTTCATCCCGCCATCATTTACCGTTAAGCGAGCTCTCCAAAAAATATTGTTGAAAGAGAAGGTTATTTGCAAAATCTTGTAACTTATGTCGTTTCTAAAAACGTATCACGCTATCAATCTAACATGGAAAATTTTATTTTTGGCAGGTATCCCCAAATGTTCTTTATGAATTATCAATTCCGTCGTACGAGCAAATGACTGGCTATTTCACGCCTGTTACTTTTGATGCAGTACAAGAAACGGTAATTTCTTGGAATGAAGAAAATGCGCATACCGGGATGGAATCCTTTTTGGATGTTCAAAAAGTCCCTGACAAATGTGTGTCTGATTGTGTCGAATCTCTCATCGGTATTTATCTTAATGTGAGTAATGCCCCTTGTTTTCTTCAAATAAATATTCTATTCATCTATCATAATTGTTTGCGTTCTTTGCAGACTATGGGCGTGAAAGAAGCTTTTAAAATTTTATCGTGGTTCGGTATACTTCCTGCTGAACTACAAATCGACCAAATTATTCAAAGCACTATGGCGATCCCGGTTTTCGGCCCTGGCAATCCTGATGATCACATGCCTCAGGCTGACTACATCGAACATCAAATAGGATACAAATTCAAGGACCGAGCATACCTTCTACAAGTATTATCATTATTATCACTATAAATCATTATATCAATACATGTATTATCGGTATAAATCGATGAATCCATTAAATTTTCACGTTCTTATCCTTTTCAGGCATTTACCCATCCTTCATACACGCCAAATAATCTTACGCCTTCCTACGAAAGATTGGAATTTCTCGGTGACGCGATCCTCGGTAAGTTCTCAAACTATTAACATCCAGTACATACAAAGAAATGACAGCATTTATATTAATACATCGAAAAAATTCTCTTATTCTCTTAGACTTACTAATTACAATACACATTTATGAGTCCTGCGGTGATCTGAGTCCAGGCGCTCTGACTGATTTAAGATCAGCTCTGGTAAACAACATAACGTTTGCTTGCATCGCCGTGAAGTATGGCTTCCATACAGCTTTATTGGCATACGCACCAAAACTGTTAGAAATTATCGAGCGTTTTGTGAAATTTCAAACAGATCGAGGTCACGCGATTAACGACGAGGTTAATAAATAACAATATCGGAAATTTAGACGAACGAACGAACGACTATATTGATTATGTCGTGGTTTTTAGCTCTTGTGGATACTTCTTGAGGAAGAGGACTGCAATATGGCAGAATTTGTTGACGTACCAAAGATTTTGGGTGACTTGTTCGAATCGGTGATCGGAGCAATCTATGTCGATACGGGAAAAGATCTTTCCAAAGTGTGGGAAATAGTTTATGGCCTAATGCACAAAGAAATCGGTAAGACGAACGAGTAACATCTCAAATGAAAGTAATGTAGTCTACGAATGAGATCAAAATAAAAATCGTTCATTATTTGTGTTTAGCCGACTTCAGTAAACACGTTCCGAAGCAACCCATACGAGTGATACACGAAACTCCTGGGGCAAATCCCCGTTTTTCGTAAGTAAATTTTGTCAATCTTTCACATGCATAATTTTTTCTTTTCTTTGATATTGTTAGATTCGCATATATAACAAAGATGATATAAAATATCACAGAAACCCGACAGTACTCGATTCAGCAGCGGTGATGATAACCTTGGAGGTGACGATTGCCGGAAAAATGAAAGTGTTCCATGGCTTCGGTGCCTCTAAAAAGCAGGCAAAATGCGCTGCAGCTAAACAAGCTCTAAAATCTATTCGGAGCAACGCGTCAAAGTAAATGAAATAATAAATTAGAAGCATGTCTATTATTTTATTTATTAAGCAGTTTTACTTCCATGTTCTGAAAGAGATTATTTTATTACAAATGTTATTTAATTATCCTTAATGAGAAAGGTCATATTACAAGATGCAAATTATGTATTGATGGTATATATTATATACAAAATATGTTACATATTTGAAAACTTCATTTTTTTATTTTAGTTGGTAGTTTTAAGTTTTTTCAAAGAAGGACGATCAAAGCATTGCTTCATTCCGGCTGCTTGATTGTTGTGAAATTTCAAATTTTGAGCTGTTTCGGAAATCCAAGGTGAATCAAACTGAGTCGTATCCTGATCAACGAGATGCGTGTACTTGGTACGACCACTTCGTCCAAAGTTCTTGACTTGCATAACTTTCGGCAGCACAGTTTTGTCAAAATGATCTTCCAGCGTAGCGCCCGAGAAATCGCGTTTGAATACGGAATCATCGCGATCGAGATAGAATGCACCGCGATGATAATATTTTTGCAAAAATTTGTATTTCCCTTTGGCTGCTTTGTTGGTTATCGTCTTGGGATTGAGACGTGCTTCTTGTCTTCTTTCCTCTTCCGTCATAGTTCGGATTCTCTCGATTTCAAGTCGCTCTTTTTCGATCCTAGATACGAAAAAGAAAAAAAAATTACAACATGTTCACTGTCCAGATAAAATAGAGTATTATAAACTAGAAACTCACGCTTCTCTCTCTTCCCTATCACGTTTTATTCGCTTCAATTCACGCAATTTCCAAGCTTCGTATTCCACCTCGTCATTCTCATCTTCAGTGCAAACGTCGTCAAGCTTACCCTCTTGATCAACATTTTTTACAACCTGTGTTTCTTTGCGAATAGCCTCTTCCACCATCTGCATCAAGAAACAAAATACAATTATACTTATTCAATAAAACTTGTAAAGTCCAGGGAAAGTGATGAAATATTGAAAACTTTCTTACTCTCAATGTATGGCGTTTTCTTTCCTCTGACATTTTTTTTGCTTCGAGCTCAGCCTGTTTTTGCTTTGCAGCCTCTTTCTCTTTTTCAATAACTGTTATCCTGTCCTTTTTTCTTACAAAAACAGGCTTCAATCGGGGACCTGTCTCCTCCTCAGAATCCGTATATTCTTCATATTCAGAACTCTCATCAGAACTTTCTCCTGATTTATCCTCTTCTACACCTTGGGCAAGTTCCTCGTCTATTTGTTTATTTGATAAGACTCTTTGTTTGAGAGCAATACGACGTCTCTCAATTTCTGAATCTGACAATTCTTCGTCCTCAGATGAATCTGAACTATCAAGCTCTATTCTCTCGCGCGATCTCTCTGGTTCTGTCTCAATTATTTCTGGCTCATGTATCTGTCTGTGACGTTCAGGGGACTCATCGGATTCTGCTTCTCTTTGCCGTTCCAACCTTGTCAGCCTTCTTAACCTAGGGTCATCCTCATCACGATCTCTCACTTGTACCGGAGGTGCATAATTAGTACCATTTTCTGTCTCTTCATAAGATTTGTGAGTATATTTTTCAATAAAATCCTCCTCTTCCGATTCCTCATCTGAACTTTCTGCTGGCGCATAGTCTGGTCGCTTTCCGGATACATATCTATGAACTTTTACCTTTTTCATAGATAGTTCACCTGTAATTATATTTAAACAAAGAAGTGTCAATCTT
Organism: Cremastinae sp. B BG-2022a; assembly: GCA_030522605.1. Lineage (NCBI taxonomy): Eukaryota > Metazoa > Arthropoda > Insecta > Hymenoptera > Ichneumonidae > Cremastinae sp. B BG-2022a. The sequence continues at coordinate 7,081 of JAPYYX010002690.1, forward strand.
AATAAAAAAAACTTATTAAAACCTACAAACAAATACAAAATATTTTTCTATTATGATTGCACAATCATTATTGTAAATGCATAAATACTGATAAATTAGGTTCTGACCTTTATCATTTTTCACTGGTACAGCTCCCGCTGTACTTTGAATGCCCATAGGAGCCGGAGCTAAGGAATTGTTTGTAACAAAATAATCCATCACGACGAATTTTCTCTCCCTTTAATGAACCAGAGATACAAGCTTATAATATAGGTTATATGAAGTGAAAAAAGATGTGTGCTAGAGCTGTTTAACTTATGTATTGACTCAAACGAATGTGTGTCGTGGAATAATAAATTGGAGAAATGATCAATTAGGGATGTAACCGCGATACAATTAAGTATGTATCCAAATTACGAAAGATATATATATTCGTAAGTACTGCTTACAACGTAACAACGTATGTTTACGTTAGAAGTTAGAAGACTGCAACAGTCCCTTTCCTTTCCTTCCTTCGCTGGTGCTCCCTTGCCGATTGGCTCGGGGGAGCTGGCCTAGTAGTGAATCACCGTAACAGCCAATGAACTGCGAGAGTGGAGTAGTTGGAGCAGCGCCGTGGTGGCATTCTCCGTACGACCGTGTCGGAACATATATTACATATAGGTATATACTTTCCTTTTGTATGTCGACAAAAATCGTCCTCAAATCGATAAAAATTTATTACAAGTATAATCGATTTAGTAAAAAGCTTTCCAAAATTTTGGACATGTTGAAAAACAAAGAGGCTCTTTGCTTTTCGTTAATTTAAAAAAATTAAAATTTATAAATTCTAACGAACGTTACGAACTTTTTGCTTTCGAATTACAATTGAATGGGTCGCTGTAATTTTTTATTTACTAACACGGATAAATAAGGGGGAGTTTCCCGCCAGTTCGACTTTTCAACGCTTTTCGTTGAAAATTTTGTACATAAATAATTAACCAAATCAAAAATGTCATCCGAATTGAAAAGGCGTCGAATGGAGGAATACGAAATGCAATTGTTCGGATTCAATTCAAGTGCTGTAGCTGCAACGGGTAAGGAAAAATTAGAATGCATAATTTGTTGTGTTCAACAGAATCATAACCTCAAATGCTGTTGTAAACATGTTAAAGTTAGATTCTATCTCTTATCGTGACAAAAAATATGATAAGTTTAATAAATTATTGTTTTTACAGTGAAACGTATTGTGAAAGAAAAAATTCAAATATGTTGCAAGAAGCTCAGTCAATCACTAGAAAAGACATATCATTCGAATGAAACTGATAGTTCAACTTCCGTAAATTATGAACAAGCCTTAATAAAACTGTATTATTCATTCATTCAACTACATCTTCAAAACATGAAGGTAAGCTCTAAAGAGTGTATCGTATTGAAAAAAAATTTTGAAAACACTAACTGGCTTTTGAAATCCATAGAACTCTGTGCAAAATGTGCTATCCATACCGGACAATGTATTGTTGAATGAAGATGTACAGCAAAGAAAAAACTACTCTCAAGAAGAAGTTGAAAGCGCTGCAGAGCATTTGAAATCTTTACAACTTCGGGCTAAACAGGTATGCAAATATTGAAAATATTGTTGAATTGTATTTATGAAAGGCATCTATTATTCCCTATTAGCAACGGATTCAGAAGAGTAAAGCACCCCAGTTCTATAGAGGAAAGTAAGGCCGAGAATTTTCTATGTACTTTTGCTGTTCACTGAGGTAGAAAGCTTCGCCTTACCCCAGTTAAATTAGACACAGTTTTTAACGGGACGACCAGAGTTCTTGACTCTTCTGAATTCGTTGCTATTAGTGAGCACCAAAGTTTACAAAAAATTTGTACACATATATTTCAGGCAATCGTTTTTCAAAAAGCATTGGAAGAAGAGCTTCTACTATTGAAGGACCTTAGACTGCATGAAGATGGATTAGAAATAGTACCGCATCTACTTGAACACAATATGCTTAATATTGATAATTGCGACAATATCCTAGAGTGTATCAGAAACTCTAAAACTATGGAAATGATTCTTAGAAGATCGAGTTCAGGTATTTCTACTGAAGACTTCATTGAGCCAGATAAATTTACTATCAAAAAATTGGATCTGAATATATTTTCACACGACTGAAACGTTCAATCGTCCATTATAAATAATCCAACTTTAAAGATGAATTGATGATAAGAGATTTAATGTATACCCTCATTTAAAAAGTTGACAAAATTAGACATAAGTAATATTCGTCATAAGTTATACTGTAACACTTTTTTGATTACCAAAAAAATCAAAATTTATTTTCCTATCTTAAGATTAATATTCCGAAGCATACACAGATCTCGAGCGATAGCTTTCCGTCCAGGTATCGTTTGAATATCGTACAATTTTAATAATAATTCAGTCGTAAATAATTCGGGTAGTGCTTTTAGTAAACAAGGTACCTGAAAAAAAAGAAATAAATGTACGAATTGCTCACTAAAGAAATGATGAATAAAATATAAAAGTCTTACCAAAGTTTGTGGCATTCCTTCGAGCACAACTCGTGCTCTGTCCTTTCCACATTGTACCATAAGACGGAGAAACTGGAGAATAAAATGAGTCTGTTGAGAAACATCACCATCTCTTCCGGCTAGAAAGGTAAATGTTTTGAAAAGTCCATCCAAGGCTGTGAGCAGTGGTTCGCGAAGGATTGCAGTTCTTTGAGTATTGGACGATATCTGGCCTTGTGGTGAATTTACACCGAATATGGGATTCGTATCACCAGCTTCGTTCAAACGTAAAATTTTGTTAGCTGGTCCGCACAACGTTTCGAGCTCTTCCGCTTCGAAGTCACCACGCGTTCGTTTTCTGCCTCCATTCCGCGATGGTGAAGAATTGCTGTATTCGAGACTCGATAGAATGCAGTACACACAGAGTTTTGCGAGCTCCGATGACATTGGTTCAACTAGGTCTTCGCTTCTAAAACATACGATTGATATATTATGAAAATCTTTTTTTGTGCAGTTGGATAATAAAGAAACTTTACAAAGTCACTTTTAACCATTTGTCATTTATAAAGAGGTATTAAAAAAACCACTTACTGTACAGAGTTATACAAATACTGAGGTACGACGTGGCTCAGAAGATCGAGCGTACAATTTTCGATGTCAAGGTGAAATATAGCAAATGTTAGATCAACAGCTTGCGTCAACTGCTCTTGATAGCGGTACTTGAGACTTTCCTTTATGAGATTTGAAACAAACCAAAATGATCCTCCGGTGTTTAATAGAGACTCAAGAATCTGAGTTGATTGAATATTAACCCAACCACGTTGTTGAATATCTTGCCAAACATTTTTCAATTGCTCTAATATAGGTTGGCGTGATATAATACTGCAAAAAATAATAATATTAAATATTATGTACTGAAATAGTGTACGCATTTCTGTATTTATCGTATAAATATCGCTATTTACTTGTGACCCATAGACAATGCTTTAGTCTTCGACTGCGTTGGCGGATGGACATCATATTGCATTTTCCGTATTATTTGGAACATCAAACTCGACCTAAAACCCACAAAGAAAAAAGAAAAGCACTTAGTCATTATGGTAAATAGTACATTGTGCACCGCGGAGACGAGCAAGGGCGAAAAAAAGCACGTCTTCGCCTCGTACTGTAAACATCGCGCGCGGCATTATTTCGCCCTCGTCTCCAAGGTCGAGCGTCCCAAAAGACGCTCGAAAAACCGAGGAAAACGCGATCGCGGCATATAAAATATATTGATAAAATGTCCATAGAAAAATATACTAACGTATCATGTTTGAAGTTGTCTTGCATTTCGTCTGTAGGCAGAGGTGTGACAAATTGCTGTACCATATTCATAGGTTTAAGGAGAGCATCTTGATGTGTGATACTCATGTGAGCGCACAGCCATGCTGTCGCGCATACTGGTAAGCAGCACGCCGTTGATCTCAAACTGTCCAGAGCGCACTTAACATCGCACGCACCGACCACTCCACTTTCCCAAGCGCACAGCAATTCTTTTGCTACGCCCATTGCACTCTGGCAAGTAATATGCCACTCTACGTTGCTCGATTTCCTGTCCGTGTCCCCGGAAGTTATTTGACTGAGAAGACTATCGACTCTCGACGAATCAACCGCTTGCAACATGGTCTGCGGTGATTTCGGCTTATCCCGTTCCGGCATACATTCACGTGCCCACCTTTCGAAAAATGAATCGCCACCTTCCTCCAGGACAATCTGATAAAAATAAACATCTTTAAACTCATCGTCATTTTTGCAAAGAATGATTTTTTCGACAGAGATATCTTACGTCGGAGCCGTAACTTTGAACAATAGAGCAAAGAATGAGGAAAGATATGTCGAAGAGCATGGCTGGTATAGCTGCGTTTTTTCCAGGTACTGGTTCATTCATTTTACTACACTCGTTGAATTTGATGAGCTTCATAACGAAATTTTTTAATTGCCCCTCAACGGTAGCAACTGCGAGCATGAGATCCAAACTCTTTCCATTCAATACTTGGCACAACATGCTTAAAAGAGCTTCTTGAATTTTAACATAGTCAGCATCAAGAGTTTTAAGAATACCAGCCAGAGTTGGTTCTGCCCGAACGATGACTTTCATTATTGAAGAAGTTGGCGAGCTGGATGATTCGAATTTTTGTAATACAGCTGCAACACCTTCCCTGTAATATTACATTTGTGTTTTCATTACGAGAAATTATGAAATAATCTGAGCATAAAAAATGCAATGTATTCAAAATGTTACCTTCGACTACTGAGCTGTTTGACCTGCTTCTCATTGACGAGGTTTACTTTTTGTAGTTCATTTAATAAACATTCAATACTGTTGCAAGAACAGGTAGCATCCATAATGTCCAAAAGTGGCTTAAATTGAAGGAGGAGTTCAATTGCTTCGAGTATGTCTTGCGAATATTCAAATTTTTCATCAGGGGCTGTAAAATGCAAAAGATTATGTAGAAAATAACAGCAATAATTTTCTTAGCAATTCGCAAAGTTCCTACTCCAACAAACCGCTTAATGTTGATATATGCAGCTCTTTCAATATGAAGGGTACTTTAAGAAACGTAACAGCACCCCATTGAGACTCTTTTACCGTTCCAGTCGAATTGTGCAAACACATCAAGCAGGCTCGCATTATTTCGCTATATAGCCTTGCATTCGAGTAGCCTTTCAATCGTTTTATCATAAGTAACTGATTAACGAAAGTTGCAGTTTCGGTACTGGGATTAAGTAGTACTTGAATCGCCAGCAGCGGTTGGAGACAATACGTTATCGATTCCATCGTAGTGTTTGCATTATTCGATATTTCGTTCTCCAGATTCGATAATTTCCGCAATAAATCTTCTATGGGAGGTGTGGATTTTGGATTGTTACTTGTTTTGAGTAAGGCTTCAATATCTTGACATTTCTTTACAACATCCACATACAAATCTGTCAACAAAAGAAAGTCTGTGAAATGTTTGTTTTCTTAAAAAATATTATCACCTTCAAAAGTAAACAGTTACCTTTGTCATCATGTTTTGCTAGATACATCATTGCACACATGAAATCTGAACTGACCATTTGTCTCAAAATAATTGCAGGTTTCTCAATCAGCTCATAAACATAAGGTGGTGCACCATTGTTTTGTGGCCACTTGTTCAGTGCATGCAAGTAACACTGTAACAACCAGTGAACAATGGAAAGCACAGAAGCAGCCAATAAATCTTCTTCAGGCTTTCCACGACACGTTATTCCATCTTGTATTGATTCCAAAAATTCCAGCAAACAGACTATGCAATGTGGCTTATGAAAGGCATCATACTTGCTGATTCGCTGAAGAACAGCTGCATATGATACTAACTGAAAACAAATAAAAAAAGTCATTAGCGACATATTTGAGGATATTCAAATCAAAAACTTGTTTTTAGAATTTATACATTTATTTTTTACTTTATTAATATTAGTAAAATCAGTATAATATTGAGGGTGTCGAATATATGTGTTAATTCTGAAGTAAATATGAAGAAAACATTTGTTTACCTGAGAGCTCAGTGAGTGTTTTAAATACGATAAAACAAGTTGATTGGGACCAGGTCCAACGAGTGCCTGTTGTAAAATACAATCCGCTAAATTGTAAACATCTCCACTCACACCTCTCGGTAATATCTGTTGAATGTGTTAGAAAATTAAGTACTTCTTGAAATATATATTAATTCTACTTAAATAGTTAGAATCAAAAGAATCTGTAAAAAAATGAAATCCTTGGAACAGTGCAATAGAACATTTTAAATTACTTAAAATGTATATGGTGACTTACAGTTTTTATATTTATACCCCACTGCAAGTCAGTCCATCTCTCACGCCAAGCACGCAGTAACAGTGCTTTCAAACTGCTAGTCTTACTGGTCACCTTTGTCTCCATTGTGGATATTGAATTACACATTATTCCTTTGCTACATTAGTTCTGGAATTATATAAACATGAATATAGGCTTCTCAACAATATTCTTACGCTAATAAATGTTTGGATATAGAAAGCTCGAGTGAAACTACAAAGACCGAAGGGTCTAACCTAAAAATGCATGAGTCCGTGACAATTTTCTCCATATTTTATTAGAATTTTACGAATTTCTATTTGTTACTGCTGAAGAAGAAAGAACATATTCACTGTTTTGCAGGATGCGTTAAGAACAAATATTCGTAGTTTAATCCTTGTTGATAAAACTTCAAAGATAGGTAGTTTGACGCTAACGAAGGCGCTACGCGAAACCGGCGATTAAAATTACAACAAACAGAAGGTCAAGAAAAAAGTGGGAAAAGCAACACGATCGCGATTATATACCGTTGAAAAATGAATCACACACTTTATCGTGCAATCAAATCATTCAATATGTAAGTATTTATTTATAATGTAAACTCTAACCTCCGTACGTCAGCCATCCCGTCATCATACAACAAGAGAGAGTTGTATTTCAAGAATGATGAAGTGCCAGAGTTCACCACAGTGTTCAAAGTGTCGCTCTTGTTCGTTCACGAGTTTTTTGACCATTGTACTTGATCAACGAAAATGAAATCAATAAAATTTTTTAAGGATGTACATATGTAGAAAAATCGTGGTACTTAACTTTTAAAGAATTTAAAATCTACTATGGAGTTTATCATCCTGAATCGATTGAAAAAAGAAAAAAGTAGGGTTACCGATCATTTTAAAGAGATATTGAAGAATTAAACTCTCATTTAATCCCGTGTTTCGTTTACATCTACGAAGAATACAATGAAATTTACAAATGAAATGTGCATAAAAATGCAATAATCCGTTGAAAAATCCCGAAAATAACTCAATTTTAGCCGTTTTTTGGTCGCCAAATTGGATCCGCCATTTTGAAAATTTGACCATGCATTGAAAATTATTAGGGACCGTGGAAATTATCACTTTATCTATAATAAAAAACTTAAGATATTGAGATAAACAAGAAATAATGACAAAAAACGCATATTTTCGGGATTTTTTTGCATTTTAGCCATCATTTTTATAGAAAAAAATTAGTTAAACTTGAGTATATGCGTGCACCGATGGTTGAACAGGATTCCCGATTTTACCGTTTTTTATACGTGAAAAAAAATCATAAATTTTGGAAAAGACGATTATTTTGCTGTTTTTTCATAAAAAAACAGCCATAACTAATCTTGTGGTCAAAATAGACAAATTCTGAGGCCGGATTCTTTTACAGCACACCCGAAAACATAAAGAAACGTACCTCCGGTTTTTTTATTACTTTGTTATGTACACAAAATTTTGTTAAAAAAAATGGTATAAAATCGACGATCTTGGTCGTTAATGGGTTAATTGTGATTAAAAAACCAAAGATTCAGCATATTTAAACCCTTGAAATCAGAAATTTTTCTCAAGTACCCCATTCTATCCCTCTCCCCTACCCTACAAAAATAAACTAGAAACAAATTTTTTCATTTGACTGTACCAACAGAACTATATACCTCAATTATTTCCTTATTTCAATTAAGATATTTACATAAATAATAATAATAATAATAACAATAATATAGTGATATAGAAACAGCAAAATAACATATAATATATAGCAATCAACACAGTGATGAATTGGCTGTCATCATTGACTTCCATTATTCTGAATCGAGAAATAATCGTTTATCGATTTATATATCAATAAAGTGAAAGAAATAATAGCGAAAAAAATTGAGATTATTTCCGGCAATTTGTCTTCAACTTATTTGTCACGTCGAATAAAACACTGAATTAAGCTGTTGTTATGAAAAATTACTACAAAAATCTACGAACTTTGCTTGAAATAATCAAACATTATTCGTAAGAAAGCAATATAACGTGCCATTCCCAAAATTACCAAAATTTTCGGATAAATACATTGTATTGGGGTGGGGGGGTGGCAAAATAGAGTAGGGGAAAACAAAATAGGGTTTCTTTATCATAGAAAAGTATCGTTTTTTTCTAATTTTCAAGTTCCCGCTTAAATATTTTATATGAGTGGTCTTTTTCGTCACTTACAGCTTGAAAGATAAATTATAAAATTTATCTTTCACGCTGCGAGTGACGAAACGAAAATTCATGAAAAAGGCAAATTATGTTCAAGTCAAAGCTTATTATCTCAAGAAATATCGATAAGCCATTTACGAAATATTATTGCAAAGAAACAAGAAACTTCGATAAAAAAACTGACTTTATATAGTGATCCGTACTGCCTCACCATTCTAAGTTACAGTTACATCGCAATAAGCACTTTTGTAGAGCGTGTAATTCTGAGTAATTTTCACTCTCGAATAACGAGTCGATAGCATAAAATACCATTGGACAATGGAAATTTGAAACAAACAAATTCAAGTCCGTCTATGTAGGGGGGTCGATTGTGTTCAGGCCAAAATTACTTTTCCGAATTTCTCGAAAATTTTACTTTACATTTGTTGAAAAACAATATATTAAAAATCAAAATATCCGAAAAATTCCTGTTCGTACTTATAAAGGACATCCTAAAGATGTATCATGAATTTTTTCAGATTTTTTTATCAAGAATTGTGCGCTTGGTAGCGCGCCGCCGAAAACGGCCACCCTACATACGCCGAAGGTGCTAAAAAACCCTACATAAACGAACGGTTAAATGGAAAATCTTCACACGCTGAGGGCGAGTACTTAATATCAATATTACGAGCTCAAATTATGAGGAAACTTTTTTTGAGTACTTTTAACAAAATTTCGTGCCGGGAGTGAAGAAAAAAATAGTCGCCCAAAAAAAGCACCCTAATATAGGTATAGGGGAGACCGGGGCAAGACGACCCCCTTAAGCCTTTAAATCATTTTTCATAATTTTTAATCGTTAGATTAACTTCATTCGGTCTTATTTTAAGCAAATCTATCAAAGTTTTACAAGTTCTGAAAAAAAAAATTTTTTTTTTTCGGGGCAAGACGGCCCCCCCTAAAAAATCTTGAGAAAAATTTTTTTT
>JAPYYX010002691.1:0-14334 GCA_030522605.1 Cremastinae sp. B BG-2022a
AGTTTTACAACATATTTTCTACTACAGCTTGGAGTATAATCCCGTAAATGTACTTGCCTCATTTTTTTACAGCATATATGCTGTTTTTTTGTAGATAGATATACAATTTATGGAAATTCATAAACAAAGTAATTTTTATAAGCCCTTAAATAATTATAATTATTTAAACTTTGTTTAAAATTATTTAAATCTTATTAGGATTACACTTGGTCATGATGAGAATGATTTGAAAACTAATAAGTCTCATTCGAATGTTTCTTCAACGATAAAATCGATCATAAAAAAAGTTATTATGATAAAAAATGTAAATGTGCAAAAACTTATTTTGAGTACGATTAATTTTTATCCTATAGTAAAGCATTCATAAAATTTTCTCAAATATAAACATCGCATCGTTTTCCAGATAATTATTATTCTCTTTATCACGAATAACAATAGAAAATAATAGAAACCGATTGAAATTTCGTCTATTGAAAAAATGCGATTGTCCCGCGAGTCGGTGTACTTTACAGTGGATTTACGATCCTGAAAAAGAGAATTGCGCAACAGCCGAGTGCGTTTTACGATGCAAAATACAAACAAGCACACACTCGCGCATAAATCCGTACGTCCGTCTCTCTCTCTCTCTCTCTTTTTTTAAAATAACTTATTTGATTGCTGAGCGTGTATAATGATTAGTTAGCGCTTAGGTAATACAGATTTTTCCGATTCTCGTCATGGGAACCGGCACACGGCTACGTGTTCCAAGTTCGAGAGCGGCGAGCAGGGAGCGAGAGAAAAAATTATAGAAAAAGAAACATCAGGAGAGAAAGAGAGAACTAAAAAATATAAATGAAGAAATAAAAATAAAGAGAAAAGAGAGACGCGAGGAGAGCGAGCTATAGGGAGAGAGATAAAAAATAGTGACAAGAAGGGGGTGAAGGGATAAAAAGAGAGAAAAGCGATGAAGGAAGACACATGTAGAGGATCCAGTGTATCTGGATTCGCGGAGGTCTCGAAGTTGGTATCGCTCGGAGGACCGAGCTCGCCGCTGTGACCTCGGCTTCCGCGCGCCGGCAGGTCGGTGACGTCATGCCCTTCTAAACAGGAGGGGCCCAACTAAACATGGCCGTGGATTTAGGCGGCCAATGGGCGAGCTCCGACGGGCCCCCCTTTCTACGAGAGAGGCCCCGCGGAGATCGCCGTCTCTCCGTTTCATGGCCTCGGAGCGACGCGCGTGGGCCCCTTCCCCTCCGTCCCTCCCTCCCTCACTCCCTCACTCCCTCAGCAACCCCACCCGCTCTATCTCTCTCTCTCTCTCTCTCTCGTTAACCCTCTCCTTCCCTCCCTCTGCCCTCTGCCCGCGCTCACCTCCACACGATTAGAATATTTGGATGGCCGCTCCCTCTCTGACGCCTTAAATCAACTATTTCTTTATTTTCGTCAGGCCTCTCCGCTCTTTTTTTTCCTTTCGCCTCCGTCCGTTCGATTCTCAGACGCTCGGACATATTGTTTTTTTTTATTCATGGTTAAATTTTTTTAAGAGAATTTGAATTGTGAATTTTTTTGCGTTTCTGTTCAGATTCAAACTCAGCGAATGGTCGATAGTATAGTTGAAAGTATTTCTGCTGTAATATGTTTTTTTTTGTTCTTAATTATTTTTGAGAGAATTTATTGGTAGAAAGTCGAGAAAGCGGAGGATTTGAAATACGAAAGATTCGGTAGAAACCGAGAGACGTCCAACGTGTGCGTATTCATTTTTATTTCGGACTTCCCCGACCATTTTGCTTTCTAAACGTCGCGGATACGAAAAATGGGGGACCTAAATTTCGACGACCAATGACGAACGCAAGAGGCTCGCACGCGTTTCGTTCGGACTCTCCCACGCAACGGGCTCGAGACCGATTAGAATATTTTGGGTGTCGCTCTACCTTGGACACAGCCTCTTAAAAGGCATGGTGGGGAGTCTGGTGCGTACTTTTTTTAATGGCGCTTTTCAAAATGGCATCATCTAAAAATCATTTTATCTCAACATTTTACGATACGTAAATATTATTTTGCGAATAATATTAAACATTATAAAAAGTCAATAACTCTTTGCAGTATTTTAATTAATTTGTGTTTTCAATTTATGTGTAGTTTTTTTCAGTCAAACTTAACGAGCTTGGTATTCCGATATTTTAATTAATTTGGAGAAAAAAGAATTATTTTGTACCTCCGCACAGGTCGTGCTATAGGTGTTAGTGGAGTACACGTTTTCTCTCGGTCCATCGGTAGTCTTCGGGATAAAGGTGAATGCAGCAAATTCTCGAGTCTTGTGGTGTAATGATCAGTGATGCGTTGCAAAATGCAACTTTACGTAATTTTCCCCGTATTTTACTTTTCACATTACAAAAAATTTATGGATATTAAAAAAATGTAAGCAACAGAATTCCATGCGGAATTGCCACGAAAAATGTTCTTTATAATAGTCAAATAAATGGATTGCGTTTTATCATAAAATAATCAATAAAAATAAATTCATAAAACGATAAAATTTATATTGCAGTACATAAAATTATTTATGTATTATTTTTAGACCATTAACAATAATTATGGAAATACAAAAAATACAGAGTTTGTTTAATTTTCACATCCCCGGTTCAAGGCTTGACCTTCATTGAAAGCTTCGTCGAAGGATTGGAATTTGAAAACACCTCACTCGATTATTTATTCGTATCATTAAAAACTGAATCTCTGCTTTGGAATCAAGAAAATTTTAATTTCCTTCAACAGTCCAAGATTCAGGATTTTGGTGATATTATATCAACAAAAGATATGAATAATTAATTAAAAATTTGTTGTTTACGTCGAATGAAGTTTGGAGTTTGAAAAACGTGCGCCTTGGCCTTCCTCTTCGGTGAACTCGTCTCGTCCCCGAAGAGTCGATCTACGAAACCATCCACGTTTTTCTCCGACGACTCGAGATATCCCGGCGCGAGGCCGACGATCCCCTCGGTCTCGTTTGGACTCTTCTCCGCGCGGGAAGAAAGATGGAGCGAGAAAGAGAGAAAGAAGGATGAAAGAAAGAGCTCTCTCGTGGTCGAGACTGGCGGATCGTTCTCGGTGCGTGTACTCCTGGTTTTTGTTGGCGCGTTAACCAGTCGCGAGTGTAACCCAACCTAACTTCGTCCTCTTCTTCTGTGGTACACTGTATATAACCATCGAAGTTGAACTTTTCCCTTGTGAATTTCCAATATTTACGGCTAAATTTTCCGATCGTCGATTTTCTCATTTATTCGGAGCACTTTTAGAATATACAAAAAGTATATATAAAAAATAGAAGATAATATTGAACAGAAATTATATCTAACCGAAGCAACAATGAAAAAAATCATAAAAACTATAAATAATTGACGGTGAGGATATAAAAAAATTAAAATGTTTTAGACGAAATTTGATCTTGCGTCTCCAAGGCACAGCGAACATTTTGTATGAGTAAAAAGAGTCAAGATCGAAGGGAGAGTCAGAGACGAAAAAACGAGAAAGGACTCGAGATAAAAACTATTGAGTTAAAAATAAAGATATAATAATAACAACAATAATAATGGTCGAGAGTACATGGAAGAAAGGGAAGAAATTCAATATGGCAGATGGTATATCGAGTGTTGGATGAGCAGGAAGAAGGAGAGAAGATGCGAGAGAAGAAGAAGGGCAGGGACGGGAAAGGGATAGAAAAATGGCGTTTGATTCAGCCATTCTTGTAGCGCATCCGGTGCGTGCGCGTTCTGGACTTGGCCCCATGCTATTTTCTCATGAAACCCACTTGCACGTACTCAAATACACGAACGAACTGCCGTGGAGTAAAACCACTCGCAATTTACGCAATCTCGAATCTTTGAACACTTTTCAACCATTAAAATGTACAATTATGAAAAAATATGTTGACGAAGAATTAAAAATACGTATACGTGAGAGAATTCTCATTTTTTAACTAAATCTGCTCATTTTATTTGTGAGTATGGCAATACGTAGAAAATGAAAGTGAAAAAATGAAAAAAAATAAAAACCCGTAAATGTATATGCAAATAAATTTATCACAGAATTCGTGAAATTTCGACAAGAGAACGAAAATTGAATGAAAAATATAATTGAGAATAGAGTAGAAATAAATGAAAATAAGTGAGAAAATAATATTCTTTATGGATAAATGCAGAAAAATAACGTACGTCTGGAGGAGAATTTGATTTCGAAAATTCAATACATTGCAATGTAACGTTCGAAATGAAAAGAAAAAATCGGGATGAAATACGACGAGGTATAAAAATGATGTTTTATTGGTAAAAAGATGAGGGATCGTGCATGAGAGAGGAATAGATTTGAAACAGAGAAATGAGAGTAATTGATAAAAATGGTATTGAAAATAAAAAGAAATGACAGGAATAAGACGAATTCTTCAACAAGTGGCAAAGAGATGAGGGGTCGAGAGGGAGAGCACGCGTTCGTGCACGCAGTGGCGATCAGTTGATTCTCGGCGCAGCCTCTCTTTCCTCTCTTCTTCTCGTCGGTCGTGTTCTCTTATTTTGCTTCTTCCCTGTGCCCGCTCCGTCCCTGCGGGCTCTCCGCGGCGTGATCGGCGAGGCCCTCTTTTCTCTTCCCGCTCTCTTCTTTCTCTTCCTCCGCGCGTCGAGGCACAACGAAAGATCCGTGGCTCCATCCTCTCGGTGTGTTCCCTCCTCGCGCGCTCGGAGTGTTGATGCCGCACTCCGCAGCGTTCATGATTTGAGAGCTCACCGAACCCCGGTCGACCAACCCGGTCGTCCCGAACCGACCAAACTGGTTTTTCGCGGTCATTTCTGATGATCCTTCGCGTACCACAATTTGATAGATTTCTACTTTATACCGATCTCCGTTTCCCCCCTTTCTTCTCTTCTTGCCTTCCGTTCCCCTCCTCGCGTCCTCTGCTCGCTTCTCCCTCGAGGGAACAGCCGTGTCTTCTCGAAGGAGGGATATGTGTGGTATTAGCTCACTTATACATACGTATATGTGAGAGAGAGAGAGATGCGTCAGTCCGCGGTCCACGCACGGCAACAAACTTTTTCCTCTTTTCGCCTCTTTTTCTTATTTTTATTCTTTTTTATACTTCTCCTTCTGACTCTTTCTTCTTCTCTTCTTTTATTTTCTTCCTCTGCTTCTTCGATGGTATTTGTGCGTACGTACGTGCTGGCACAAGTACCAGAGCGTTCTCGATCGACGAACTCGAGTCCCAGAAGAGTCTCGATACACCTCAAGCAGGTGGACGAGAGTTGACCACACACTTCACTATTTATATACTTCTTTGGTACATCCGATACCGTCAGGAATAGAAAAATTGTTTCTCCGATTGAAAAAAGAACTTGACGTCCAATTTTGAGAATTTTCAATCAAACATCAATTTCGTAGAGTTGTTTGCTTGGTATATGTTATTTTTTATCGAATTGCAATGGACCAATCGACTAAATTGATACGATTTTTCAATTGATACGTCAGATACCAAATAAGAAATAATATATACGTTTTATCTATATGTTTTTCTAATTTGTAAACATATTCTCAGTTAATGCAATTTAACAATAATATCAAAAATCTTTTTTTTGATTTGATTGAATTAAAATTTATATACAGGCATTGGTTAAGATATATATGCGGTTAAAATACCGGACAAAAAAGAAAAATTCTCAGCAAGGAGTAAGGTTTGACATTTAATTTCAAAAATTCTCATCCAAACTCCACTTCGAGTCTTTGATCAATGTATCTATATGCATGGATACTGAATTAAGAAAATTCGTGCATTTAAATATTTTTGAATGATTGAATGAATGACCCCAAATTCAAACTCAAATCCAGGATATAACTAAAATTATTAATTTCTTCTCGGTACGTTCCACTCTATTATATAAAAAAAAGATATTTGAATTTCAATTTCGACTAATAAGAAATCTTATCTTCAATTTTACAAAATGTTTCAAACTTTTATTCATGAGAGAGTAAGTGTACTTCTTGCAGATCAATTGACCAAAAATATAAGAAAGATTTTATCTCTCTCTTCCATTTTCTAAGAATAGTGAATCGAGGGAAACGACTAATAAACGAATATATAAAAGTCTGGAAGTTGGTTATTTAGATTTCACGCGCAATAAGGATGTCGTTAAAATTATTTGACTTGTCCGATTGAAACGTAACTTTCATTCAATCCCGATGTCCGGCGATCTCGGACGATTCGAAGGTACGACCATTCCGGCATTATATATCGCGCATGTGTCTCGCGTATACGCCAGAGTATATACATATACATTATACATACATACATACAGAAAAGATACTCACACACACGAGAGTATACCAAGTCCCACAGGTGGACGGAAAAGCGCGAGAGCGCGTTTGATCGGCGACTCGCGACGATAAATATACGGAGAAACTTTATGTCCGAATGGCCGCGATTACGGCGCGGAGTCTCTCAGCGATTCCGTAAAATCACAGCCAGAAAGTTGATCGAAAAGTCTCGCGACTATTTCGCATTAGAGTCGAGAGAGAGAAAAAGAAATTTACCGTACGGTGAAACGCGACGTTTTTCTTCAACGAAAAAGTCTTAGAAATGAATTTCCATCATTTTTTGAAAGCACAATGCACGCTGCGACTGATCTTCGTGTATCTACTCCTCTTCGTACCGAAAAAGAGCCCCAGGAAAAAAAGAACAGAAATCATTGTCATGATTTATTTCGCTCTCGTATCATTTCTCTCTCTCTCTCTCTTTCTATTTTTCTCTCTCTCTCGCTTCTCTTTCTTCTCGATCTGACAGACCAAAGGATAAAACCCCAGAGGACACGGGAATGTACATCAGGGGGAAAAATTTACATGAAACGCGCTTCTCTCTCGGCGTGTGTGTCTCCTAAGCGCGGATGCATCTGTATATTTGTCTGAAGTAAATTGAAACGTAAGGGTGGAGGAGGGAGAGAATTGTGCGTGTAACTTGTGTCCCAGTCCGCCAGGAGGACTGTATAGTTTCGCTCGCATGTCATCGAAGGAAGTCGAGAGAGGAAAGGCAGCGAGAGGAGAAGAGAGAGAGAGAGCGAGATCAGTGAGAAAGGAGACGTTGAAGTTCATCAGTCATTCCCGTGGACGTGAAGTCATCGCGAGATATCTCCGCAGTACACGAGACTCGCCGCATCTCCGTAAATTTTTTCCCTCTTTATTCTCCTGATCCGTGCATATACGCCAAGTGTAAAATGATGTCGTCCGCAAAAGATAGTGCGCGAATATACAAGGGAGAATGGAGAAAGAGTAAAAACCCGCATGTACACGCGCTCCCGATCTCGATTCGCCTTTCTTCCATTGACTCCGACACCGAGAAGAGAAAATAATACAGAAAAAATACAAAGAGATGTAAGTATGAAACTATGAGCTCGCGGACACTATATTTCGTCTTCCATCTTCCTTGATTCTTCCTAGTCCTTCGTTGTTTCTATCATTTTTTATCGCTCTCTTTTTTCTCTCATCTCTTTCGTCTTCGTTTTCTTTTCTCGTTTTCTCCTTCTCTCTCTCTCTCATTTTCTCTCCTCTGATCTTTATACGGCACGCATGGAAGTAGGGTAGGTCGTGATTGCTCGAACGATACAAAGGGTGGACACGAAAGCCCCCTGGGCGCCCTTCCCCATTATACGCCCGGCAGTTCATCGCTGGCGAAGCTTTTTTCCTCGGCGGTCCACCGAGAGGAGCCGTGTGAGCGCACTTTTCCTCTATCTTCGTATTCACAAGGGCCATATCTCGGAACGTACGAATATATTTCGCGCAATTTCCGTGTATGTATATTTTTTTTTACACAAGCGCGCGCACGTCGGCGTACAACTATTCAGACGGAAGAGTGACTGACGCGAAGCGGTTTGCATTTGATACGCGGATAATATAAGCCAGCATCAAGTAGGGAAGAATGGAAATATAACGAAGGGATGCTGATGCTTTTGGAACTATCTGACGTGCGCTCCGAATGAATCTAACAGCCAGATATATTCTGTGCTTGAGGAGATTCGGATAATACAAGCATATAGCTATGAAAGTTTTTCTCAATTTATTTTCAAACTGTTTATAAAATAATGATACAATTTTTAGTTACGAAGGATTATTATGATACTCGAATACTTTTTTAACATTGAGAGAAATTGCATTTAAATGAATCGATGGGATTCAATTGTCACAAAATATCATTCATATTTTCTGATTGAATTTATCTTCAAGGATTGGAACAATTTCTAATGAAAATAATTCCAAAACGTTTTTGACTCAAGTCAGCAGAAAAAAAATTCAGCTAATAACGAAACTAAACGCAATTCATACTAACATTTCATATTCAAAACTAGATAAATTTAAATACTTTTTTAAACTTGGTTTTAAATCAAAAAACATAAATCAAGAATAATTTTGAAAAAAATTTTGGTAGAGAATAATTTTTAAAGATCATATTTTCTCAATAAATGAAATGTCCACGTGTCAATCCCTCTATCAGGCAGATGAGACGAAATAAGGTGTGATACATTGAAAATAAGAAAAAGAAATGTTGGCAAAAAATTAAGCACATAGAACATTTTTTTATCGTCAATAATATAATAAAGAACTTTCTTGTATACAATACATTGTATACATATACTTGTGTATATACCAACAATATTTTTTTCAAAAATAAATTTGCAATCTCCTGAAAATTAACTTGTTTTGAATGATTATTCATATACAAAAATGTAAAAATAGGCGCGCACGTAAATTCGTTACTTCTATACGAGGAGAGAAGATTCGCCAGTAAATCGCGCGCCTTGCCGCGGTCCGATAAGACATTTTTCTTGGGTCGCCGTCGTTAAAAAGTATTAAAGATTAAAGTTTGTTGAAAACAAGCCTTATCTTTCGGCTATTTACCGCGGTGAGGGGTGAGGCAACATTTTTTTCGTTCTCCCGTTTCTTTTCTGAACTTTCCGACAGTGCACGCTCCCGCGCTTGTACAGTTTTTTTTTCGACTCGCCTATAGTTCGTCGCTGATGAAAACGTCGATGATGATTAAATAGACATTTATTTTATACACTCTGGTATTTTTAATTCGTCTTCGTCCTCGACATTCTAAACCTGGCCAATCATATTCAATGCTTTATCGTTCAGAAATTCTATTCGCTCAAAGTACTATTCTCAAT
Organism: Cremastinae sp. B BG-2022a; assembly: GCA_030522605.1. Lineage (NCBI taxonomy): Eukaryota > Metazoa > Arthropoda > Insecta > Hymenoptera > Ichneumonidae > Cremastinae sp. B BG-2022a. Next base: position 9,171 of record JAPYYX010002691.1, read on the forward strand.
TTTTTCAAACCATTCTTTTTTTTCGTCCGGAAGAGCATTTAGTGTTAAGCTTGAAAAATACTCGTCTCCGTAAAAGTTTAAGCGGAGCTGGTGATAACCGATCTGATCAGCGGTGCACCTTGAGAGATAGCGAAACTCAAGTTTCGCAACTTCAAGTGTTCCCAAGGCCGATGTTTTCTTTTCTATGCGGAAAGATAATTCTCGCTGACAAGGAGACAAAGAAACGAAAGAATAATAGTTATCGAGCGAAATTTATTGGTGATTAATTATTAATTTGTTGGCAATTCGGACGTGGATTTATCGCGGAGAGCCTCGCGGAACGAAAATGCGATCTCTCGCGGTCGAAAAGATCACGCGGAATAGGAAGGAGAGAGAGAGAGGTGAGGAAGATGGGGAATCACGCGAGCGTTTAACTGTGGGCATTATGTGGCCACACTTGCTTCGACGGTCAAAGTTTTCCGACGACCCCGCGGTATTTCCTCTCACCCCGCACGCTCCGCCCGGGTCAAAGACTTGCATTCGCGAGATTACGAACGCTTGTACACGTCTTCCCAACTTGCCACGAGTCCAACAATTTGACTAACCAAAATTTTCATTCGAGTTGGATCCATTTAAATCTGATCAATCGATTTTCCTTCAACCACATGGGATTTAATTTACATCAGATTTAAAAAAATGTTCCGCGATCAATTATTATAAATAAGAAGGAATATTTACTGAATTTTTTTTTGCTGGAAAGTATTTCAATTTTTTTCGAAGATGTCTGAAATTTATTAGAGAATTGAGGATAACATCGTGGAAATTTGAAGAGATTACATTTTTATCGTAGTCACATAAAACTATGATTATTTTTTTAAAACTTTTATAGATTCGCGTATCAAGCCCGCGGTATCACAGATAAAGTGGCACTCGAGTCAGCGATAGAGTATTTTCGTTTTCCTCGTTCCTTGTTTGAAAATTTTATAAAAATAATCCATGAAGCAACAAACAAAATTGTTTTTTAAACTAGTGCTCAATGAAAAAAATCTGATAATATCTCACGAACTCTTTTTTTGTAGAAATTAGTATATGTAAATCGTCATAAAATTCAACGAATTTTTTAATTCATAATTATTTTCCACACGCCTCGACCATTGCAAAAAAATGACAAAGTCTCGTGACACGTGGGACGCAAAGAGTGAAGCGCAAAAAGAAAAATAATTGAAAGTATAGTCAAGAGCAGCACCTGGAAACGTCATTCAGATGGGTGGAGAGAAATGAAGCGAGGCGGAGGACGGGAGACGTCGAAACAAAAATGTAATGTCGCATTAACAATATGCCGGTTATGCGTTTATAAGGAGCATGTGTAGAGTCGCATCAGCTTGCTCGGAAATACTCTCATGCATTATATTTTCGTGAAGAGACAGACGGTATGGCGATAACTCAATACCGCAAACTTTTTACTTGCTCGACGTGACAGAAAAGGGAGGAAATTTTTTTCCAACGAGTCACACAGGCGGAGTTGTCATTCAGGAACTGTAACAAATTTTACACACACGCGCGTCGTGTAAAAAATTTTCTGATACGCTTTATCGCTGACTTGATTTTTTAGTCTCTTTTTAGCTTCAGTTGCAAAGATTGTTTGTCGAGTTTTTAACAATTTGACACTACATGATGTGTGAAAAACATATTTTTGTTAATTTTTTCAATTTCCGAAATAATTAGAAATGGTCTAAGAATGATTAAATGTTAATTTATAAAAAATAAAAAAAGTTTATTTTTAACTTTATTCCTCGGTTAATTCTATGTTCTTCCCAATTAGCAACTCTCGACGGATTCGTTCAACGCTTTTTCAGACTATTTTTCATGATTTTTGAAAGACAAAACATTTTAGAAAAATGCCAAAAAAACTTTGCCAAAGTTTAATTAACTTTGTTTACGTCGACGCAACATCGTAAAAAGAGAGATAAGTAGCGAAGAATGGAAAATATGAAATGTCAAAATAAATACTTTCCTCGGATACTATGTCATATTTTGTGCCTCTTAAAAATGATATATTCATGAGAAAAAAGAAAGGCGAATGTGTCAAATAAAATTGTAAAAAAGTGCAATTAAATTCTTTTTTTTTTAAAAAAGAATGATAAAAATCGAGCAAGATAAGTGAGGAAGAATGTTGAAGCCTCTTGGTTTACTCCACTTTTATACTTGAGCAAATACCGAGATCGAGTGAGAGAGATGAAAAGAGTCGGGACGAGCACATGGGACACCAGATGGTACGCAAACGCGTTATTCCGTACGTACACGAAGAGCGCGAATATAACGCGAGAACGAATCAAATTGCTGCGTGTGTCGCAAAAATGGGCTGGCCTAAAAAAAGAAGAAACAAAAAAGAGATGCGTGTATGTAACACCGAGATATAATGTGACTTTTATGTTCCGATTTCCTCGAGAAAGCTGCTGGCACATGCATATATACGAGAAGATCATAAATTAGTGAAATAGTTCATGAAATAAAAAAAGAAAAATTGGATAAACCTGATGTGTTTTACGATGAAGAAAAAACAGGGAAAAAAGCAAGTAAAATGACACAGCCTCTCTTTTTATCAACCCAGTAGCTGAAACGTATGTTAAATACAATTCCTTGTATTTTTAAATACAATTTTTACGGAATTTTCATTTACGCTGTTCAGTAATTTTCTTTCTTTGAATGTACATACAGATTTTAAAAAATTATTTTTCAAATGGAAATCCATTGTTTTTCGAATGAGTAATTTTCCAATTAACTAAAAATACAATAACCAATTTTATTAAGCATTTTATCGAAAACAGTGAATTCTCCAATCAACCAATATACAATAACCAATTTTATCAAACGTTTGATATCGAAGACAGTAAATTTCCAAATGCACTCTCGTAGCCAAATATTGCTATACATTTCTATTAAAATAAATATGATTTCCGTTGATTGAACGAAATCCATGAATGCCCAAAGTCCCCATGTTTGGATAAACGATATGTGAGGTTAATCAACTTTAGAGAGCCTCAATTTTGCATCAACGAGAATATTGTTTACGAGCGCGTAATCAAAAATTCATTCGACTTATTGTGTTTTTTTTTCTTCACATTTCTACATCGTCTAATTACTTTTCACGTTCACTGTGAGGAGAAAGAAAAGTGAAGTTATCATCCAGTCGATTATCCGCGAATCAGTCGAGTATAACGAGTGTAGTAGCGGAGTATACGTAGCTGAAGCAATGGCAGTGACTGCTGAAGCTAATTTTCTCTGTCGTTCTCCGGCGTAGCGTGAATCTCGTTGGGCAAGCGAGGAGGCTGTGTGTATACAAGCACGGCGAGCCGCTTGGTGAATGGAAACGTGAATGGGTGCGCGCGGGCGCGAACATACCGCGGAGACTCTTGTTTCTCAATCCATACACGCATACGTATTAATCTATGTATAAATATACGATCTCGCATCCATACATTTTTATCTTGCGCACCAGCGATCAGAAGTAAGAGGCGTACCGATTGTCACTGATTCGAAAAAACATAATATTATATTTTATAAATGTAAAGAAATAATATCTCTGATTTGATTTCAATGAAACGAGTAATCTTTGGTTGAGGAGTTGTCGGCTTTACAAATGGTACAGAAACTGTTGAAAACTTATTAAACCGCTTTTCAAATCGTTATCAAAGTTCGTATCGATTTGACTGTATATTCCATGTGAAATTGGTAGGACCCAAGTGACACTTTGCCATAAAGTTATAATACCTTGTGCCGCGCGTTTTCTGCATGTTCCTAAATTTGTTATATTTTTCAGTTATCGCCAAGACAGACATCGTCATACTTGGAATAAAATTTCTCTTGAGCGAAATAATCAGGGTCTTCCGCATAATTTTTATTTTCGTTGCTAATTAGATCCGATTTCCTCAATGAATCTGGCTAGCGATCGCGATTTCCACCGAGCGAGGCAAGAGAGCCGCTTCCGAGAGCATCAAAATTCTTCGGAAAGCCAGAAATTCGTATTCTCATCACCCGAAGGACGTTATCTTCACCCCTGCTCCAAACATCGGCGATCGAAACAACAAGTTACCGAGCGAAATATCGTTGCCAAGCGTTTCTCATTATCTTAGAACAGAGCGAAAACTGTTATTTCTGCTCTCGTTTTATCGGCGGAAAATTTGAATTTCCGCCAAAACAAAATTTAGTAACCGCTCTCGTTTTCGCGTCTGAGGTAACAATTACCAATATCGATCTCGCGCCGTAATTTTATGATGAAGATATAGTCGCGAGCATATGATAGGCGGGGAGAAAGTCCGTTTTCGGGATCTCGACTCAAATTTTGAAAGAGGAGTCGAGGGCTCTAGTTTTGGCTAGCTCAGGAGATAGACGTGTCTGCCGAGCCGAGTACCAGTTTTCTTCAAGAATCGGCGACCCCAGAACCTCGCACTGGATGGATCCATAGAGCTTTTTCCGGACGGGACAGATAGGTCAAAAATAACGGTGAGATCGTCGCTTTTTTCCATTTCCTGTTTGTGAGATAATCGTGAGATATGATTTTATTTTGGTGACCCGCAATTTTTATTATTTTAACGGAAATTCTACAATACCTATTGTTAGAAAATCGTTTTCTCATACGGATAAATTCTAACTTTTATTAGAGACACGCGTTCACTGTTATCGAGTCTATTTTTTATGATTTTTTTTGTTTATTTCTATTAAAGGGAATTTGCCGAGAGGAATTGAAATTAAATTTTTACAGCCAGCTAGAGCCCATTCGTTAGATTTATTTTGTGTTCTCGAGAGTTTATAAAATAATATTTTATTAATTTTTATGGAATTGACTGATTGAGTCAGATAGAATAAAATTGATCAATATTTTAAAGAATGAGAAGTCTCAAAGAGTGCTCTCCGAGAACGTTAGATTTTGTTCGATTATTGTGCGTGACCTCGCAACGGTCAAATTTGTTTTGTCAACCTGTCGCCTCGAAGACGAGGAAACGATCTTGAGAGAAATTTGATGTGAAATGAAATATTGTATTAAATTTATGATTTGAAAATTAATTTTTGTAAAACTTATGTAATTTATAATCTACCAAAAAACAGCATATATGCTGTAAAAAAAGGAGGCAAGTACATTTACGGAATTGTACTCCAAGCTGTAGTAGAAAATATGTTGTAAAAC
>JAPYYX010002692.1:0-14328 GCA_030522605.1 Cremastinae sp. B BG-2022a
AAGCGGTCACCCATCCAAGTATTGGCCGCGCCTAATGCAGCTTAACTTGTGGGACCGCCGGAACTCTACATCGACCACGGGTCTACGACTGTCGGTTCATTATTCAGTATATTTTCTTTTACACTAGGAAAAAAAAATTTACTCAACATTTTATTGATTTGTGAACATTTTCTATTCTAGCCAGTCCTTTGCGAATTAAGTTACGTTTTTCTGGAATATGCGAGGACGGCCATGTTCATGTGGATGTTTATCGAAGGTTTTTTTCTTCACAGTATGGTAACGGGTAAACATTTTTCCATTTCAATTTCTACGTAAGGCAATATGTTTTAAACAAAAAGAGTGAAATGCAATACTCTTCAATCAGTTACCCATACAAATTTGATCTCTTTTTCCCTCTCGTTTCGAGAAGATCAAACGTTCGGTTTAAATACATTGCTAACGACTTTTCCTCTGCACCGTTCTCGTTAATTTTGTATAAAGAATTCCATTCTATAAAATACCAACGAAGAATGGTGCTGCATCACATTTTCTTCTATCGATTTTTTTTGCAATTTAATTATTTAGTCAGGAATAATTACAGAGCAATTACTCTGTAATTACTGTTGTAATATTGTACAAATATTGTGCTTTGATTTATTTCTAACAGAATAACGTTTTCCCAGAATCTTACCCATTAAAATGCACATTACTTAACAATTATGAAAAAAAAATAATTTTCAGATACTTTGACCAAAATGATGAGGAAGTGTTGAATTTTTCAAAGAACGTTGCTTGTTAATTTTCTGGTCATTTTTTGTGATTTTTTCAAGTATAAAACATTTTTCAATGTTCTATTTAAAAATTTCCTTGTCATTTATAGTTTTTAATTGATGGCCAATGATAGTGACTAATATTTTGTGATAAATTCTTATTAATTATTTTTCTTTTTATGAATGATTCTATTTTTGATTTAGAAATGATAAATATAAAAATATTAACGATTTTTTATTTTTGTTCAAATATAGTAACTGTTTTTCAAGAGACTTCGTATTATCGTATGTATCGATTGGTTGGCTGGGGTTTACCTGTCGCCATGACCTTGGCTTGGGCTATCGTTACAGCTCTTTACTATCATCCATCAAAGTGAGTGGCTCTTTGAATAGAAGATCTCGTGTGAACTTCCAACTCCCATTCCCCCACACATTATTTTCCTTATTATTCGCCTTCTTTTTTGTCTCACTCCAAAATCGTTTCAGTGTCACAAATACGAGCTTTTTATTGTTTCTCTTTGCCCCAACAAATCCTCCCAAATATTGCATTTTTCTTAAATTTTTACAATTTACATTTGAGTTAAAACTTATTTATAAAATTGAGTTGAAAAATTTAAAAATTATAAATGTTGCTAAAAAAGTTACATTCATTGTTATTTATTCAAGCTTATACAATTTTTTGAAAATTATTAGTAATTTATTTTAAATACTACATGCTTCATTGACGTCTGATCTGATCTTGATTTGAATGTTTCTTTTGTACGAAATTTGAAAAATAATTTGGAAGATCAAAACTTCAGAATTTAAGAAAATTTTACATGGAAAAGCCCATATCGAGAATGCACATTTTTGGTATCACATTTTACGAAGCTGATGATCGCACGTCTTTAAAGCAGTTTTCATCATCGATCTTTGTCATGCAGGTGTTGGTGGGGCTACAATCTGACGTTCTACTTTTGGATCCTCGAGGGACCACGAATGGCCGTGATATTGGTAAAAAATTTCTCACCCTTCGTTTTATCACACTCTTCTCGTCTTAACCTCTTTCCGCGATTACTAATTCTTTCTTCGTCTCTTAACTCCTGACTTCGTTACTTCTATCAATCCCCGTAACGTTAATTGTGAAGTTAACGATCGATGAAATTATCCACAGCTCAATTTCCTGTTCCTGATGAACATTGTAAGAGTTTTGGTCGTAAAGTTACGCCAGAGTCACACGAGCGAAATTGAACAAGTCCGGTGAGTAAGAACCAGACGATAATTACGATTCACTAAATTAAAGTTTATTAAACTATTTACTTAAAATAGAAGCTCAATTTTTAAGTAGGTCATCGATTACTTGTCCAAAATGCATAACGCCAATTTATCAAAACTGTCCATGAAGATCTAGACACAAAGTACTGATTAGCTTTTAAATTAATCATCAATAACTTGCATGTAGTTGTTGATAAAACATGTGGCCATTAGATGAACGACCCTGATGCAATCCATTTAGGACTTGAAGTTTTAAGTGGCATGTTTTGCACAGAATCGATTAACTGATGACTGATGGCCAAGCGAAATGTCATGTCTCATTGTTAGGTTATTGTCATAAACTTTGAATGAAGATTTTTGGGTCGATGTAAAATGTACAATGTAAAATTTCATCATGAAACGGTATTCGAAATCATCATTCCTAATGGTAGGTGTTGATGGCAATGAAGTCAATGGATCCGGTACAATTAAAAGTTTAACTTTACATGATTTTTCTCAGTTGAGATTCTTGACTATTTTTCATTATCAGAAAGGTTTTACCAAAATACAGAAATTGTAATACAAAAGATACCGAGTTGATTATCTAGGACTATAATCAGTCCTGAAAGATGGACAAAAATGTTGGTATTCACTTTTCAACAGAAAAGCCGTTAGAGCTGCCGTTGTTTTGCTGCCACTACTTGGCATCACAAATCTCATTTCGATGGGTGGTGCGCCGCTGGAAAAAACAGTCTGGTTCGCACTTTGGTCGTACACGACACACTTCCTGACCTCTTTCCAAGGTCTCTTCATAGCGACCCTTTACTGTTTCCTGAATGGCGAGGTAAGTCGAAAATATTGTAAACTATATCCATCGATTGATAAGACATACCCATCTAGATGAATTGTATCCATCGAATGTCGCCAGGGGCCATTCGATCAAGAAATTGGGCACCCTAAAGACATCAATCAAATGACCTGCTGAATGGTCCATGAATGCTCTAATGCTGTGTCCTTTGGTTCTTTCGTCTTGTAATCAACAACCAACTGATTTTTCGTATAAGCATCATATCATATCAGTAAAATCAATCTGATGACCTGCTGAATGGTCCATAAATCATCGAATGATATGTCCTATGTGCCAATCGTTTTGTAATCAACAAAACCAACTGCTTTTTCTTATTATCATCATAGCATATCAGTAAAATCAATTCGATGACCTGCTGAATGGTCCATAAATGATCTAATGATATGTCCTATGTGTCATTCGATTTGTAATCAACAAAGCCAACTGTTTTTTCTTATTAGCATCATAGTATATCAGTAAAATCACTCTGACGACCTGCTTAATGGTCCGTAAATGGCCTAATGCTATGTCCTTCAATTCATATGCTTCTTCACCAACTACCAACTGATTTTTCTTATTAGCATCATAGCATATCAGTAAAATCAATCTGACGACCTGCTGAATGGTCCGTAAATGATCTAATGCTGTGTCCTTTGCTTCATTCGTTTCTTCACCATCTACCAACTGATGTTTCTTATTTGTCTCATAGCATATCAGTAAAATCAATTTGATGACCCGCTGAGCGGTCCATAAGTGATCAAATGCTGTGCCCTTTGGTTTATTCATCTCTTATCATCATAGCATATCAATGAAATCGATCTGATGATCTGCTGAATGGTTCATCATAAATGACCTAATGCTTTGTCCTATGCGTCATTCAGCTTTTAATAACCAATCAGCTGATTTTTCTTATTAGCTCATGCATGTCTGCTATTTTGAGGTGATACGGGTCTGGCCATCATCAGGGTGAAATCACGATATTGATTCATGCGTATTAGTGTCAGGGCTAATGTTAACATTTCATAGTCAAATATTGTTGATTCCAAGAATTCACTGAAATTAGCTACACCCTCGAATTTTTTTATACTCTGCATTCCACCTGATGAGTTCTTGCACATCATTATTTTCAATCGACCGTGTAGTTAATTTTTCGTGTCATAATTATAGCAATGAGTACTAAAAACTTTTGATTTGTAATAATTTCCATTCTAAGTTGAATTTGTGCAAGTTTTTGTAAAATGTTCACGGACCATTTGCTGAGAATAATTTTCCAAATCAGCGAGCAATTCTCAGTTCGAAATAACTTTTGGAATCTGGCTACTTGAAGTCTTCGCGTTTTCGGGTTATTAGCAACAGCGAAATTGACACATCTGCAGAAAATTACTTTTACTCAGTTAAATCTAATCTGGTAGAGTAACTGGAATTTCATCGTTGGATCGGTATAACTGCTCGTATCGCGGTTCCCATTGAAAACATATAGACGAAGCGAATGAAGCGGCGTTCCAGAATATCTCGCTTACCATTTAAATTGGTCATCCGAAATTCAGCGTGCCCACGCAGCAATTCGTATCAACACAAACAAAAAGCAATTAACTGTGACCAGGTTATCGGATAAAATAATCAAAAAATCATAGAATTGATTTCATTTCATTTTTCTACAATTTACGAAGACGTGATCATTCAACACTCGGTCGACTTAAGATCGTATATACGATAATGGAAAATGTTTACAAATTAAATGGCAACATTTGACTTAAATGAAAAAATGTTTGCACAAAAAAGAAAAAGCTTGGAAAATTTATATTAACAATGAGATCATTTATCAAAAACTTGAACTGAAATTAAAAAACAGATTTCCTCATAATTTCAGATACAAATTATAAGAAAAATCGCATTTTGATACAAATCCGAGTAAACCAAAGGTCTTGGAAAAGTGAAAATGGTCCCAAAGAAATTTGCATCGTTATTAACAATGAACGAAACACTGCTTGGAAAAATTCTGCGGCAAACGATATTTATAATCAAGATCGTGATTCAAGCGATAATATTTCATAATTTGGTATTTCAAAGTAAAAGGTCGGAATGAAAAATTATGACGTAAAGAGAATTGCCCTCGAGAAAAAAATAAATACGGTTGTAAAAGCAGGGATTAAAATAATAATTGGCATATTTCAGTTGAGGCGGTATAATTTCTGGAAAAAATATAAATTAAAAGGAAATGAAAGAAATCTTTTTGAGAAAGGAATGAAAGTGATTAAAAAATTACTTTGAAAAAAATTAGCAATGTATTTTTCATTATTTATGGCTCAGGTCAGACTCGCCTTAGATAAAACGATTTCGGTTTATCTCTCACTGCGAGGTACCGATCTTCAGACGAGAAGGCAGTCAACGTTCAGCGGCTGCCATCCACACAGAATACCTTCCGGTACGAATTTTTATCTTATTATTTAACCCGATAGAATTATGTCGTTGTTTTTTGGACCGTTAACCATGAATGTGGGTCGTTCGCGTCTCTCACTTATTTAACAATATTATTGCGTTTAAAAAATCTGAAAAAATCATGAATGTCGACTCTTGAGGTAGTCATCGCTGCACACTAGTCATAATCTAAAAATGTCTAAATGATGATTGATTGATTGATTTATTATCATGCCTGGGTTTCCCTTTTGGCAAAATAACAATTTCCAGGTTAACGCTGTAGTTTACAAAAATAACAAAAAATTTTGACTAAATGACTAAATTCTAAAAAATTAGATATGAATAAAAATTAATTGATATAAAACAAATGTACGCTAATGGATGCAGTTAATTTACGTGTTTATTATGAATAATTACGTTCAACGAAATATATCATTGCAATCACTCAAATAGCATTACTTATTTTCTTGTCAAGCTTACATCTGGAAACGTTGCATTTTTTTTCTCTCTCGCTTCCCACGTAATCCCATACATTAAAATTAAAAAATGTCGAGTGAGGTACTAAGACATAATATTCGAGCTCAAAGTGGGATGGATTGAGGATAGTTCGTGACGATTTCACAAGATGATTAAAAATAATAAAATTAAAGGCATATTTTAAAATCACGTAAATCTAGTAAATTAAATATAGTGAAATTTGGAGGCATACAAGATGTTGCAATATTTGGCAGGGACATTAATAACCCACGTTCATGGCTTGAGAGTCAATATATTCACATATCCGTATTTCGAATAATTTTTTCTCATTAGATAAAATTGCGTTAAAAATTTTTTTCAATACGTGGAATATAATTTGGATCAAATCCCTTTAATTAAAATTCTTTTGAGGTATTGCGTGTACTATTTCATTTTAATTTTAATTTATAAATTTATAAATTAAAAAATATATAATGAATTAAAAAATTATAAATTTATAAATTTATAAATTTATAAATTTAATTAATAAAACTATTTCATACTAATTTTCACAAATAATAATTTCACGTATAATTTTGGTTGATTAGAAACTTACAAAGTTTACTCGTGTATAGACATTGAAGTGGAAGAAGAGACTCTGAGGCCAACCGGATGGTTAAGGATCTGCTGTCGAGTCCAGAATTCGCCTCCACCTGATCGTCCTGTCGAGTGAGTACAACTATTTCAAAAATTTCATGAATTGATAAATTTAAAAACAATATTACAATTTTATATCAAATATTTTTATGAATCTTTAGACTACAGTGAGTACCGAACATGAAAAGTTAAAAAAGTAAGGAACTCAAAGTGATAAAAAAATGAAAAATACAAAAGAACACATTAATGAAATTAAAAGTAAAATTTTTATAAAAAATGTAATACAACGCTGAGCAAAGTCTCCACTAATAACAATAATGCTCCAAGCATCAAGGAGTAATATTTCTAATTAATAAAAACAGCATTATAAAAAAATTGCATGAGATAAAATTAATAAAAAATTGAGTAAAAAACTAACAAACCACAAACTAGAATTTGATAAAAAACGAAAAAAAAATATAAAAGTTTCTTTTCGACAGAACGACCGTCTGACCATCGTGGTTTTGGCGATGCAATTCCGCCAAAGAGGACGATATTACCTGACAAAATGCATTTTGGGTCACGACTTCGGAGATTTCAGCTTACGAGGAATGAACCAAGCGGCGAAAGGGAAGAAGACGAAAACAAGAGGACAAACGGAATCCTTAAAAAAATACAGTGAAACGGAATTAAATCACGAGAACGGTCCAGCACAGGATTTGCATTTTTTTTTCTAACAATAAGAAGGAAGATGTGTTTGGTACTTTTATTGAAAATGCTTGCGCGTGTATCCGTTGAGAAGAAAAAAAAATCAAACTCTCTCAACTCGGTGCAGCTGAGACGATCGTTAAAAGATTTTTGCTACGAGGAAGACAAAATTTTGTATAACAATTTAAAATGTTAATCAATTAAGGAAAAAAAAACAATATCGAAGTTTTGGTATTCGATGTTCGGGTTCATGAGACTTTTGCTTCTTTTTTATACGTGTACAGTGTAATGTATTGTAAATTATTGCTGTCATAATTATTCGTTATCTTTTTCGTGGTACCTCGATCTCTGTTCGTGTGTCATTTGTTGCGGATGTGTCATTGATGTTAAAACGTAAAAGCGATTCAATGATTTTCTTAAATCGAAACGTTTCTTCATTTTCGTTCAATTATTTACAGTTTTCACGTTTTTTACTTTTACACCTGCGAATCGACATAAATATTTTTGTATGCGATAGAACGTTATTTTCGATGAGACGATTCTGATTACTTCCGTACGCTTAATGATAAAAATTTGATATACGAAGATGAAGAGAGAATATTTAAAAAAAATGTAAATGTACTGTTAACAGAGCGATTTAAAATTATTGAAAAAAAATTCTAGTCATCTCGATTATAAAAATGAAAATAATTTTTGAAAATGGAGATAATTTATTAAATAAGCTGATTCAGGAATAATTTGTAAGAGTTAAAAGAGAGTGATCCATATTTTAGATAGAAAAATGTGTTCTTCGCCCATCGTCCATGAATTTCTCTGTAATAAAAAGTTTCGAAACAAAGGGGAAAAAAACGTATATGTCTGTGTTTTCGCTCCGGGATTATCCTTGACCCACAAAAACCGAAAGTGGGAAGAGAAAAAAAAGCATTTGAGGCTGGTCGGGATTGCTATCGGATTTCTGGACTTCGAAACTGAGGGAAATCGTCGGAAAATAAAAATTCAGGGAATAAAAGAGTTTTCCGGCAGGAAAGTAAATGAGGGAAGGACAAATATACAAAATATGCGGCGACTGATCCTCTCATCAATTATTTGGCCCTCTTTTTCACGCTCTTCACGGGAATGAGTGTCAGGCTCGCTACTGGGAAAGAGCCAGTCGAAGAATCCGGGAAGATGATAAAAATTAAAATGAAAAAAAGTGGGTCAAGTGGCCTCGGTTTTTACGCCACTTTTTCTCCCTTTTCGAACCGTGTCATTACTTTTTTCACCCGGAAATTCGTGAAATTAAAATTCGTCCGTTTTTAATACGACGAGACTTGTGATTAGAGTTATATTTTTAACTCATATACGTGAAAGATACTTTTTTGGCTCTCACAATAAAGAAGTTTCCACGTCTCAAAAATTTTCCAAAAAAAAGTAAACTGTGTCTAAATTTTTCAATTAAACGTGAAATTAAATTTTTTTGTTCTCTAAATTAAATTTAGATTTCTCTGGTACTAAAAGGTGGACAAAAACAACGATTTTTTATTTTGGGTTTTAAAAAAATTTAACAATTTCCAAAAACATGTTTTTAATTTATTTTATTGTAAAACGTATTAATAACTATCACAGACGTATTTCCTAAATTACCGAAAACGGACGGTCCTTTTTTATGAACGGATGAGATAATGATCGATATAGAAATATTTTACAAATAGAAAAAGTTGTGCAAGGCTCGCAGATTCGTATCGATCGTCAGTAGTTGAATAGTTCAAGCGTCCGCAGAAGAGAAAATTGAGCGAAATTATCGAAATTCGTCGTGAAAACTTTTTTCAGTGTCGACCATTTTGCTGCCGAGAAAAAGATCAGCTTTGCTCAAAATTTCGGCGAGCGTCAACTTTCTGTCTCGATCGACGTCCGAGAGATCGATCAAATTTTGTGCTTCCTGGATCGCGTGTCTCGGATTTCTTGGATCGATGTACATCTGAAAAACATTTTTTTTCTTTATTTTTAATTCAAGTTTTTAATATCTCAATTAAAAATTTATAATATTTAATACAAATTTTTTTAAATTTATTGAATTTAGTGAATTCATACCAAAAGTTCAGTTCGATCTGCTTTTCCATTTTTATTCTTATCGATCAGAAATCGAAATTCTTTTCTGCGATCGTCACTTCCTCCGATCTTTCGTTCTTTGTTCTGATCTTGAGATACGAGCTCGAGGCCAAGACCATCGGCTGGCAAATCGGCGAACTCGTCTTCAGTCAATTGTTCATCGCCATCGCGATCTGCAAAATTGTATAAATAAAATCGAATTAATATAAATATAAAATTAGATTATCAACATTAAACATTAAAATAAATTTTTAAAAAACAAACAAAATGAAAAAAAGTAATAATACAATTAAAAAAAATTCTTTAATTATAATATGAGATAACAATAAAATGAATAAATTAAAATTCTTACCAAATTTGTCAAAAAGGTCCTCAACAATTTGCAAGAGAGCTCTGTGACTACTCTCAGGATGCGTGAACGCGAGAAATTCGTCGAGAGCCAAACGATCGGGATCGGTTCTCGCGGCTTCGGCCCAGCGTGCTCTGTCTCTCTGGATCGTCTCTTTCATAGACCTCGACAATTCGCTGTGTTTCTTCTTGTGAGAAGCTATGTAACTCTCAGACAAGCCGTGTAATCTGAGAAAATGTGCGTGATACTCTTCCCAGGATATTTCGCCTGAAACAATTAAAAATAATTAAATGTCAAATTAAAAACTGTAAAGAAATAAATTAAAAAATTATTTTGATTGTATTTATCAATGTAAATTAAATTTACGAAATATAAATAAACATTAAATACGAAACAAATTAAAAAATAAAAAAAATATTAAAAATGAGAGTAACGAAAAAAATTGAAATATTTTTTTAAATAATTAAATAATTAAAAAATTACCATTTCGTGGATTATTATCAATTGCGGTGAACAAGCCAATATTTTCTCTCATAGCTCGTTCGATGTGTTCCGTTATTTTGGCATGAATCCATTTCGCTAGTTCCTGAATGTCGAGTACACGATTATCGTCGATGTCGGCACGGCGGAAGACATCGACGAGAAGAGATTCCTCGTGATTCTCGAGTTTCTCGACCTCCGAAATCGACTGATCGTCGCTTCCTCCTTTCGCCTTTCTCAACGCCGCATTTTTATTCGCGATTGAAGCTTCCAATTTTTTCATCTCCGTTGCCGTTTCCAGTTCCGCAAATAGCGCCTCCAGTCCGGCGTCGTTCTCCAGCTCGTTTTCCGAAATGCTCTTCCATTGAAAACTCTTGTTGTACTTTATGAATAGGAGCGACACATAAATCACCAACGGGACCAAAATCGTCCATCGCGCCAGGCGGACGAATCTCACGTTTGGCTTCCAGCCCATTTTTTTGCTCTCGAATTTCTGGAAAATTTCTTTCTTATCAACGTTCTGTGATAACGAATTTGTTTTTTTTTTATAAAAAAATTCTAAAATAAAAATCTCCATTCTAAAAAAATAGTTTCTTGAAATTATAATTTAAAAAATTTTAAAAGAATCATTATTTGGTTTTTGATTGTTGCATAGAATTAAAAATAACAATTTGTCATTTATTTTGTTTACTTCTAATTTGTAAATGCAATTTTCTAAAAATGTCATTCTCTGTCTTATCAACCTCTATTTTCCAACTATTAATTATTTATTTTCCATTGATTCATATTTTTAAATGAAAATTCTAAGATAAAAAACGAGAAAATTATTTTAAAATTTAGTAATTTGTATTACGATCACCGAATCATATTCGGAATTTTCAAATCCATAACATTTAAATATGATATGTTAAGAACGTTGTAACAATTTTTTTTATTTGACGATCTGAGAAAATTTTAATTTTTCGTTTCATTAATTCTTCAAGTGTACTTACGAGTAGACGAGAAAAATCTTTCAACGCTCGTGACGAAATATTTTCCCGTTATGATTTCCGGAATAACGATCAAACTCTCGTGTTACCGAGATATAAAGTCTCGTCTCCGGTTTCCGAGTTCGTATGATTCGACATAATCGAAAACGCGAGATCAAATCGGTTTCTAATTCCGCGTTCGGTGCGAATCTCCATCAAGTGATAAAAAAAAATTCCAGATTTTTGACATTTTTTATCTCCTTCCTCGACTTTCACCGTCGATTCAAAGATGAACCTTTGATTTGAACGATTCCTTCGATTCAGAATATTTTTCCGCCCGGTAGAAAAATGTTAACGGCATTGAGCAAAAAAAAAAATGAAAATACAACAGAATTAAATACGAAGTGTGAAGCGAACGGTTCTGGCGTGGAACCGCGACTGAACCCACGCCGTCTTTTCCCGTTCCTTCCGCAGCTTCGTTTTACTCTGCGAGCATGTCGTACGATCCTATGCGTATTGATCCACTTTCACTTCAGGCTGGTTTCTCTACCTCGCAAGCGCACTATTCGAGTTCCCAGCTCGTTTTTCCCACCCAAGGTACACTTTCATTCACATACGAATCTAAAGTTAAACGACAATAACAAACTACTATTAATAATAGTGATAAAATAACAGTGTTAAAATAATAGCACGTCGATTTATTTAAAGAAATTACTCGAATGAGCGATTGGTCAAACATAAGGTCGATATGCTTCAAATTCATAGTATGAAATGATGATAAACTACTATTGAAAGAACTTGAATAGTATTTGAACTATTTATAGTAGTACGTCGATTTATTTAAATAAATCATTCGAATGAGCAATTGGCCAACTGTAAGGTCAATAGAATGCAAATCATGAAATAATAGTAAACTACTATTGGAAAAAATTGTACACTACTATTGGTGATTCCTAGTAATATGTCAAGTCATTTAAAGAAATTACTCGAATAAGCGATTGGCCAACCTTAGAGTTAACAGTATGCAAATTCATACCATAAAATAATAATAAAGACTATTGAAAGAAATTGAATAGTATTTTTAACAATTTACAATAGTGGAACAATATTACAACTGTCTGATGGATCCAAGAGGATTTTTAGTTTTTGATGTATAGTGTACTCTTAATAGTTTCTGCATTGTCAACTATTAATAATTATATTCTTACGAATTTAGTTTACTACGAAACAAAAAAAATTACTATAAAGTATAGTAGTCATTATGTTAAAAAAAACTGCAAATATTATGTTAAAAATATATTTTTATTCCCTTGTATTTTATGTCTACAACCATGAAACTCAATGCAAAATTTTTCAAATATACAGTATCGAAATTGATTCGTCTTAATTAATTTTACACTCACAATTATTTTATCAGGTTCCCTTATAAATTAAATAAATATACATAGAAACATCGATTACTTTAAAATGACAATTATAATACTTTTTGTTATTTGTATCGTTGAGTAGAAATAATTAAAGTATTTTTAATGATAACGGCAATCGTAAGTACACAGAATGGTTTCAATAATTCGTTCGTGTTAATTTATAAGACGCAGTCTCGTGATTGAGTAATTCGTTAATAATTTTTAGACAAGTTAAATGGATAAAATTTGTACATTTTCATATACGATGAAATTTAACTACCGAATAAAATTATTAATAATTTTGAACTCAATTTTTGGTCGAGTTTGCATTTCATCTTTTTTGCGAATTATTTTTCGAATTTTTAACTAATTTTGATTTAACTCGATTTTTTATTGATTTTGACATTTTTTAAATTCATTTCTAATTCGAGATCAGTGATTGATCATTTGAGGATTCTTGTCATTTTGACACTTCGCAATGTCGCACTGAGATTTCTCGTCCTCAAGTTCAAGAGCGAGGTTGGTGATGCCTTGAATGTTACGGTTATGTGATTTTGTCGGTGGACCGAGGAAATGTCGTATCGGCGGACTCAGAAGATCGTAATCAAGATCAGCCGGATTTTGCGCTCCAGTGCATAAACTTACAAGGAATCCAACGATCACTGTCACTAGACAACCGATCACGCTGTACCATAAATAACTTATCTGTAAATATGAAAATAAAAGTGGAATTATTTACTTGTTATTTATTTACTAAAAGTTTTAATCAATTTTTACTAAATTTTACTAAATTTACTAAATTTACTAAATTTACGAAATTTTACTAAATTTACTAAATTTTACTAAATTTACAAAATTTACTAAATTTACTAAATTTACAAAATTTACTAAATTTACAAAATTTACTAAATTTACGAAAATTTACTAAATTTACTAAATTTACTAAATTTACGAAATTTTACTAAATTTACTAAATTTATAAAATTTACTAAATTTACAAAATTTACTAAATTTACTAAATTTACTAAATTTACGAAATTTTACTAAATTTACGAAATTTTACTAAATTTACGAAATTTTACTAAATTTACGAAATTTTACTAAATTTACTAAATTTTACTAAATTTACTAGATTTACTAGATTTACTAAATTTTACTAAATTTACTAAATTTTACTAAATTTACTAAATGTTACTAATTTTACTAAATTTACTAAATTTACTAATTTACTAAATTTACTAATTTACTAAAAACTCAAATATTTTCTTACCCTATAAATCGCAGAAACTTCGAAATTCTCTTTTGTATCGATTGAATCCCCGAGCATTGTTTCGTTCGTGCATGGACAATATCTGACCGAATTTGGTTTCATCTCGAGGTTGATTTCTCCGTTGAAAACGGCTACCTGAGCGCCGACGCCGATCCACATAACGATCGCGAGTCCGAGCGTAGCTCCACAAAGGGCGCCCTTGCCGTTAGCCCAAGGCACGAACATGCCGAGCGAGAAGAGCCCGAGAGTGACACCGCCAACCATTCCGTTGAAGGAGAGAGCAACCTCGAGGACTCCTCCGAGACGTTCAACCATAAATACCAGAGCGAAACTCAACGCACCGAAAAATATGCTTATCCATCTCGCGTAAATCGCTCCTTTACTTGGTGGTACATGAATCTTCAAAATTCCCTGAAGAACGTCTTCGCACGTTATCGCTGCCAAGGAATTCAATGCGCTCGCCACAGTCCTGAAATACAAATAATTATTTTTATTAGCAATTAATTAATAATTGTCAACCTAAAATAAAAAAATTACAAAATTTGTTTAATTTTTCTAAGATTTTATTTATTTTACTAAAAATTTGAAAAAATTGCAAAATTTTATGAAATTTTTCAAGGCTTTGTCACGTACTACTAAATTTTTCAAAGATACTTTTATATTTTCTTTCCGAGAGATCTTCGACGCAGTGGTACTTGAACCGCGAGGGTATAACCTAGC
>JAPYYX010002693.1:0-14327 GCA_030522605.1 Cremastinae sp. B BG-2022a
CAAACTCGGAGAAAAAGAGTAGCGGTAGCTCGAGAGCGTACAGTTGACGTTCCGTAAATGTACTTGCCTCGAGTCTCTACCGCGACTCTTGATTTTCAAAACAGTGATTTAAAAAAAAAAATTTCTCACGTACGTATATTAGTTCGTATATACAATATAAAATACAACCCATTATAACAGTCGTAGGCCCGCGGTCGATGTAGAGTTTCGGCGGTCCCACAAAAGTTAAGCTGCATTAGGGGCAATACTTGGATGGGTGACCGCTTAACTTTCATCGGCTAACGGGTCAGCGCTGAGCGGAAGGTGGTTTTTTCTGGGTTTTTCGAGGTTTGATAACTTCGGAAAATCTAGAAAGGACATTACCGAATGTATCGGCACGGGTTTCTGCAGTTTTCCCGTGCCCATGTGCAAACATGTGCGAATGCGATACAGGTTAGGACCGAAGTCGACTGCAGACGCATTAGGGGGGGAAATAGAGGGAGAAAGGAAAAATGCTGGAATGAACCATGGCACAGACGGTTCTGAACGAAAGGGAAATATCGTGACTGTACG
Source organism: Cremastinae sp. B BG-2022a (assembly GCA_030522605.1). NCBI lineage: Eukaryota > Metazoa > Arthropoda > Insecta > Hymenoptera > Ichneumonidae > Cremastinae sp. B BG-2022a. The sequence continues at coordinate 553 of JAPYYX010002693.1, forward strand.
AAAGGAAACCGACCTAACTCCATTATAGAAATAGAAAATGAAAGAAAAAAAATTTTAAACTATTATGTCATTTCAGTATTTCAGAAATTTTGTTCAACACCAATCGGACTTAATAGGGGGTTAAATAAAAACGTTGGGGTCATTTTTCAAAGAAGCCATGAAACTGCATAATAATCTCAGCATAAAAGAGCTTTTACATGATGTTAAAAGGTTCGTTTTTTTGCTTTTAAATATTTCGATTTTCTTTTACTCAGTTGCTCAGTTGCTTTTTTGCGAGTCGGCACAAGTAAAACGCGCATCGCGCATCATTGCATGTATAATACTCTCTGAAAAGTTAGAAAAATCGGGTCGTTTGAAATTCATACCACCAGAGATTGTGACATTGACTGCTCATGTCTCAGGTCCCGGTAGGATGAAGGGGCGGCAGATGCCATATCTATGTATCAAAATAATACATATAATCTGAGAATTAAGTACGATTTTTTTTTACGAAGGACACATTTTTTTAAGTGGGTATAAAATATGCTGTTTGAATAATTCCTATAAAAGTGGGGAACATGAAAGATAGCAAAAACTCAAAAAAAAATTCATAAAGTTGGTGTACGTACGACGCTTCTGATGATGATAAAGCGATTTAAAATAATAAGTGAATCCGCATAGAAAAAGGGATTAAAAGCGGCGGCGGGCTGATGCGGCCCTGCACTGAACTGCGGCCCGTTGAACTGCAGCAACTCTGTCTGTGCTGGTATTCTCGCAAAGGCGCAGCGTTCTCTCTCGCCCGGCGCACACACGTCGAAAAATGCGAACACACTCCCTCTCTCTCTCTCTCTCTATCTTCCGGCCCATGTCGCCGTACAGGACGAGTTGCCTCTTTTACGAGCAGGAGCATCCTCCCGGGTCTCTCTATAAGTACGGGCCACTCGGCAGTTTCCTAGCTCAGAATAAAACGGATACTAAACCCCTTCGCGCATCTTTATACATAGATACATCCACGAGCAAAGAGTTGATTCTATTTTTTCATCATGCTCCGATACGTAAGTACAACAAAACATCCCTTTTATTATGAAAAATCGTCAAGCGATAAGAAAACGTATTTTTTTTTCTCTCCTTACTTAATTTTTGTAGATTTTACTGGCTGCTCTCGTAGCTGCCGTTACATCAGCCGCACCTGCTCCCGATCCAAAACCAGTGGCGGAACCTCTGGCCTTGATTTCCTCTCTGAAAACTCCTGCGTCTACGGCAAAACTGACACCACTCGCAACGCCGATCGCGTCTCCACTAATCACGCCAGTTTCACATATCGTATACTCACCGCCTGCATTGCCTCACGTAAGTAAAACGCTATATCTACAGAGCTCATCAATATATTCATTCCACAATAAAAATATTCCACATATAAAATAGATAGACGCACTTACCTGAAAAGGCTAAACGCGATTAACTTTAATAAAGTTGATTATTTTTTGGAAACTCATCTCTATTGCAAAGTGGCTTGAAAATCCCTTTACATCGGCGGGATTTTGTTTTTATACATACCATATACAATACATCGAAAATATCAGCGAGAATTTGGAGAGATACATATGACCGCGGTGTTTATTTCGAAAACTTATGCTAAACAGAGACCAGTAAAATAAAGATATAATTACTGGGAAGAAAAAAATATTTTTATTTAAAATAATAAATATATTTTGTATATCTCCGATACGTCTGTTTAAAGATTGCTTACGCTTATTCGGCGCCACTGCTCGCGGCGGCGCCATCGAGTTACTCGATCGAGCAACATGGTTACAACATTGTCTACTGATCGGCAACAGAGCATCAGCCATCTTTCGCACCCCCTTTTTTCTCTACCGCGCACTTACCGACTGAAAGTTATTTATCGACCGCCGTCTCGAGGCGACGTGTATAGAGATATTGCGCGCCTCTCCGACAATAAAAAACCTTCATTCATCGACGGCGATCGAAATCAAATTTTTACTCAACAGCTCATGGTAAAATCGCTCAAACTCCCTCATGTATCACCGCTGAATCGTATCATCCGCATTAAAAAATAAACATGCTGAAGAAAGTATTATCATCAGAGTCTTTAAAAGTGATTTCTCCCATCATCTCTGCAGCTAAATACACATACATAGATACGTGCATTCATCCGTATACACATCAAATATGTATACTCAAATGAAAAAAGGAAAAATTCGTTGATAAAAATCTTTTGAAATTATCATACGCGCGTAAGTATATCTATCTATATTATGTTTCTTTACTTTCTCTCTTTTTGAGGATGCTGATGGCGAATCGAATCCACATTTTTCGATGGGTCGCGGTCCCGAACCCAATCAATCCCATGTTTATATCCATTCGTTCGCTCTTTCAAAATCACTCATCATCACATCATTACGTTATTCCAGCAAATTCCGCGAAGAAGACAATCACAGGTATCATTTTATTTATCCATAATATACATAGAATTTATGATTTTATTTTAATATAATAAGAATCAAACGTTGATTTGACTACAGAGATTTAATATTACAACGTTTGCACTACGTGTACAGTTTTTCGTCTAATTTATGTACATGATGATTAGAATATTATTTTTATTAAATTGAATTGATAAGCATTTGCGGAGATATGTATTTGGAATGAATAGTGTAAAGAATATAATATTCGGGCATTTTCGCATGGGCGAAAGTAATTATTACGTAACGGCTTTTGGCGATCGCGGATATACAATATATGTATAAACGGATTTGTAAACATGTAGGAAGAAGACGCTTAGTCACGGCGGTATGAGAGGGAAAGTGGAATCATCCGTGAACTTTCTCGTCGAGCGCGCTTAGTGTATTCTTATCACGCCGATGAGGACTAAACATCGGTCTCTTCGCATGCACCCATTGAAACAAAAGATAAAGGTTGAAATCAAATCAAGAGATAAAAGGATTTAAGTAAAAAATAATTCAAATAGAGATTTTGTGCATAAATTATAAGAGAGAGAGAGAGAGAGAGAATTTTATCAAAATTGGATGAAAAAATAATCGGTGCATCATATGTAAAATGGATGAAATAAATTTAACGTAAATTATATTTTTTCTCATCATTATGCCAACTTAAGTAAAGTTGGTAAGTTTGCTCTCGCTTCTCGAATTGAATTGGGTCAAAGAGAGAACACGAAATTTCCAGAGGTTACAACACCGGGGAAAAACCCCCTGTGTACCGGTTGCGCAACGACGACTTATTCTCTGTAAGCCTCGGCATCGATCAAGAAGCCGGAGTCATTCACCCAACACAGAGAGGACACGGGTTTATTATCCTCGGCGCAGGGACTCTTTCCAAGAATTTACATCAGTTTGAGCAGATTTCAAAGAATCGCCACCAGCCGTGTCTATGCGTAAACGTATGTATATGCTGTAACATATAAAAAAAGTCATATCACGCGATAATTTTATATAAACTATTTCATAATTTTCGTATGTAACAATGAAATGTCTTTGTTTTTTATGAGAATCATCATCAGAAAATATCTCGACATCCCTAATATATATGTATATTAGAGGATGATGATGGATGCAAAGACACGGGGGGACATCTCGTTTTTCTTTTCTTTCCTCCGCGCGCCGGTGCGTTGAGCGCCGATTTCGGCGGGCATCCACGAAAAGACTTTCTCCCGGATACCGAAACTCAAGAGCAGATCGCTTCTATTCGGATTGTTCGTGCGTGCACCACAATAATGAGCCGGATCCTCGTTTTTTTTACACCAATCCCGATTGTTCTTTTAACCGCGTGCATGGAAAACATTGAACGCACCTTTTTTTATTTCCTTTTTAATCAGCGTATAATTCATTTTGCCTCATCTCAATTTCACCTCTACACTGATGCTTCTCAAGTCTTCCCTTTCATCAGACTTTCATCAACGCGTCACGTTTGTCTTTTTAGATAATATACACATATATACCTACATCTGTTATTTGTTTGTACCCTCTCTTTTTCCTCTGATGCCGTTTGCTGTACAATTTGTTTTATTTTTATTCCTCAATATTATATAAATTTGAGAAAATTTATAATATCTTGTAAATAAAAATGTGAATAATCTTTGAGATTTACAATAAGTATAATCGAGAAAGGAGAAGAACAAAATTATAGAGAAAACTTTTTTAGCCATCGGCATCAGATTCGCGCCTATATACGTCGTGCCTCGTATCCTTTTTTTTCATCCGATATGTTTTGATGATACGATTCAGTGTGTCAAGGTTGTGCTCACACTGAGGAAAGAAAGTCTTCTCCCGTGTCGACGTCACGATACACGGTGAACGAAATCTTCGGCGGGGAGCATCAACGTCGTCGCGCAAGAGGAAAAAAGCGAGAAAGGATGCGCGATGAGTCGAGAAGTGCCTTCTCCTTTTATTCTTTCCGGTTCTCGTAAAAACCGAAACAAAAAGCCCATTGAATAGAAAATTGGACAGCACTCTCCTTTCTTTTTTCTTTCTTTTTTAATATCCGTCGACTTTTTATTATATGTATATACCTACATATATTAGAGTTACCTCTTATTTTTTATTTTCTTATTTTCTTGGTGCACTTTCCGTAATCACGCTCTCGCGGGGATGAGCGAGATATACGTTCTGGGGATATTTATACGAGAAGCAGGTTGAATTTCAATGAAATACGACAAATGATGAGAATTTAAAGAAATTACGGCCTTGCATGCATGGGACTCGTTTATTCGAGGATCAAAATATTTCTCTCTCTCTCTATTTTTTCTTACGTTATTTTCTTCGTCTTATCATTTTTCATGTTACGAGCAACGATTCTAGGGCGGAAGAGCGTGAAAAATCACAGCCGCCGAATAATTGAGTTTTGTAACCGCGCGGGAATAAAAGCAGGAACAAAATTCGGTCATTCAACTCGCAAGACATCATCACACACGCCTTTCTCATCATCGGACCTTATTACGGTTTAAAAAAAATTTTAATACCGCGAGATGCATTATTATCGGCGTTTCATCGGACAAAAAAGTCAAAATCCTATTTACACGCGTTTCTACGCGATGTTATTATACCCATGCATGCATACATGGATGCGCTTTTTTTGCTCATGATTTTTTTTTATTCTCCGATTGATTTATTTCCCGGATGTGGAATATTATTTTTCTCTGACGCAAATTTTGATCTTGCCTCAGAATAATTTCTCCAACTTTTTTCCTAACGTGTGTATATCGTCGTCAACGATTGGAAAATATTCCATCACGATCGATCGTATGCGCACACCATCAAATAATCATATTCGTTGTATTAATTACGCAACGATTTCGAAGGAGACTATCGGGTTTTTTTAAGAACTCGTTTTTTAGTTCTTGATGGGGTGTGACGAAATTTCGGACTCTCCGACAGGTTATTCGCTAAATAAATCCTCGTACGAAGAAGGAAGAAGACTTCGAAGAATAGAAAAATTCATTCTCGAAGAATATATTTTTCAATATGATACAATTATATGTCATCGTTAGGTGCCTAAATAAGGGTATATAGGGATAAAAAGTTATTGAAGATCTTTTGATATAAACGCCCCCGCGTTTGAAAGTGAACGATGCGCGACGTTGGATTTTCCCCGGCGTTAAATCGATTGCGGATCGGGAAAACCGGATTTTACGATGTAATAATACTGAAGCTAATACTGAATGGCAATGATCTGCAAAAACACTTGAAATTCAACTGTAACGAGTTCGAAGTTTATTTTCTTCTCTTAATTACGCAATCGGGGCATTTTTTATGCAGAAAAGTAACCTTGAAAATATTTGTAATTCAGGAAATGAGATTTAAACGAAACATGTAATAATAATAATAATAATAATAATAAAAGAAGTGTAAATTGAAAAAATGATGCTCACCCTCTTCGGAATTTTGAAAAACGCCGAATTTTTCATGGTTTAAAAATTCTGTACATATAATAATTTTCTAAAAAAAAAGTCTAAGGAATGGATCGTCGTAGAATAAGTATTGTACATATATTCCAGTAAAAAATTGAAGCGAATATTCAAAGAGGAATAACTTGAAGACGCCGATCCGAATTCCATCAAGACCGGGGTTCGAGGTATTATGTATAGTGAGTCACGACGGAGCAACCCCGGCGTCGAACGCGAGTGGGGTTCGCGGGCTCATGGTAAAAAAAATTCCCCAGCATGCATCCCTGGAGCCATCAAGCATGCAGCGTTCAGCACCTCTCATATAAATTTGGTGTATGCCGGTAAAAGCTCACAGTTCACTGCCGATCGTTCTCCGACGACCCTGCGAGGAGAAAGTGTTTGAGTCGAAGAAAGATAGTGTATACGAAGCAGCTACGAGGTATATAAAGACGCTTGTACAGAGCCGAAGAAACTCAGTGTATCGTGAGAGTGATTGAACACAAGAGGTAGGCAAAAACAATAACTTTTTTTTTATTTTTTATTTATTTCAACAACACATCCAGCACACGGTGTGTCCTCTTTTTCAAATTCGTACAATTTCTCACGGTTTTTCTTTTTCAACTAACATTTTTTTTCCACGTGTCCACGCGCACGTTCGCGACGAGCATGTCGTTTTTTTTTATCTCAAAGAACTCGCGACTTTCTTCATTGCCTACTTATAATCAGATAAAGTATATTATGCTTCTAATCAGGTAGATATAATTGGCAATGGATTATTTAAACGTTATTTTCTTCGTCGTTATACCTGATGATGAATATATGATACTTGCAAAAATGGGAGCATTGAAATAAATTGATATTCGCGATCCCGCTAAAAGCACAATTGTATAACTGATGTATGCTTTCACCGGCGGAAGCGAAAAAACGAGTAAATTCGAAAAGACACATATATCGGAAGTATGACGTAGATGCCAGATATACAAAGTCTGTGGATGATATCGCGTGGAAATATATTTGTATAGGATATTATGTTCGAAATATCGGCCGGTCAAACGACTTTCACCCATCAACGCCGACTTCCTCTCGCTTTCGTTCGTCTCCGGCGTTTGTCATCTGCTTCTCACAGATTATACATATATTTTCTTGAATAGAATCAGAAAATCCGACTTTCGAACGGAAAACTTGGAATTCTCAAGTAAAGTTGAAATTTCGTTTTTATCATCAATCCCCGCGCATCAATATATAATATGCATAAAATTATTTATTTATCTTTTCGATGATTGTGTCTTTTAACGTTGAGACAATCTCTCTGATGATGTGCAGCGAATCGTAAGAGAAACAGCGATGAGAGAGATGTACTTTCTCGTTCACAGAATAATCTCTTTTGTACATACTTGAATAAGGTGAAATTTCAAGCGGCTCGTCACGGGACTTTCCTCGGGCATATATGTATACTGTATATATAGGTATATATTATACCTATATATTATTTTCGCGAATTTTACACCCGAGACTCGCACATTATTAATCTGTCTCTTTTTTTTCTTTACATTTCGTCACGACTCGACGAAGAGAATATCTACTTATTTTTATTATTTCTCAGTAGCCTCACAGTAAACAATACACACGATCTAATATACATATATCTGATCTAGAACATCAGGAAAGAAAATACATCTTTTACGCTAAATCGGGGTCGAAGATACGACAGAGAGAGAGAGAGAGAGAAGAAAGGAAAGAAGAGGAAAGTTTTGCTTCCGTTCCAGAGAGAAACTGTTCGAATCTTTTCTTTTTTTTATATTATACAACATATATACATATATATGTATGTACCTTCAATTCTGAAAGGCAAAAGAATTTCTTGATCCCCGCGCTGCGAACTAACTCCCACGCGAGACAAAACGATAGTATACAGAGGACAGAAGAAGAAATGAAAAAATAAAACTGCTGTATATAGGTATATGTATATGTTTTTTAATATACATATGTATATTTGTATGCTGATGATGCGTCTGCTTGACGGATAAAAGTTAAAGAGCGCATGATATATTCTATATTAATTAACCCGCACCGGATTATTTGTGTGACCCAAATAAAAAAGATGTGTAGTATATACTAAATAAATATAATTGTATATGTATATATGTATTTTGGTAAAAGAGTAAGAAAATGAATATATTTTTTCAGGATAAAAATATGTGGTATATCATCCTCGTAATCGGGCTCGCGGCCCGAAGTCTGGGGACTCAAGTAAGTTATGAAACGTCCTCGGCGCAAGCTCAATCATCCTCATCTTCGGAATCAAAATCGTGGTCATGGCAAGAGCCTCTCGCTTCGGCCAGCGAGCAGCAGCAAGAAAATTTCCATCCTCTCTCCTTCAGTGTCCCGGGCGACACGGTTCAGGAGCAGGAAAAACAGGAATCGCTCTCGATTGGTCAGGCTTTCGAGGAGCAGAGCTCGCAACAATCGGTAATGCGGACGATTAACAAAATACTACTCATCAATATGCATATTACACAAAAAACAAAATATCTATGTTTTGTATTATACACATATGTATCTAAATTTTATTATACAATAAAAGATACATTTTTTCGACAGGTTGACGAAGTGGTGGACGATATTCTTGTTTCGAATCGTGAAGGACGAAATGTAGACGGATACGATGAATTGTACGCCGATCCGGATGTCAAGAATGCTCTTCAGATCGGAAACGATACTGTAGCGCGAGCTTACATTCGAGAAAAATTGTGCAATTTGGGTCTTATGAATGTGAGTTGAGTTAAGGATTCGTTTTGTTGATGAATAATTGCATGTGTATAATAAAAAGGTTACATAAAAGATGAGGGATGAAGGTTTTGAAATAGCATTGGAAAAGATGATGAATAAGTTGGAAATAAAGGTCGGAAATACATACAGTATATAATTTATTTTTTTAGTGCGACGACTCCGAAGGCAGAAGACCATACTATTCTCCTCACCGCGACATACATCCGCAGGAAGTGATCTACGCTCAACCCGTAACGATAAAACCAGTCGGTCGTCCTCTGCCTGCGATTCCTGTCCGAAAACCACACGGGCCTTACGGCCCCGCCAAGCCGGTCACAATTTCGAGCTACGGTCCTCCTCCAGGGCCGATCAATTCCGGACACTTATCGGGAGCCTACGGAGGATCTTCGTCCTTCCCCGGTCAATTCTCGGGAGCTTATCCCGGTTACAAAAAGCCTTATTCCCTCGGTCCAAGACCCGTTTATGAGTCGGCTTCGGACGGCGAGTACGATTTTGCGGACAAGTTAATCGAGAAGAAGCAGGTCCTCGTTCAACCTTCCTCAGGAGTTCAACAGCACGTTCATCATCACTATCATCATGGAGAATCAGACACTAAATCGCCAGGAGTGATTGTGGGAACTCCAGGACTGGCGGGCCCTATTCTCAATCCGGGACCGGTATCCGGTGTCAACTCTTACGGTTACGGTTCCCCATCGGGTACTTACGGTACCGGTTATACCGATTTTGAGGACTATAAAAAAGCCTTCAAGATAAAAACTCCATCTTCCGGTAACAGCATCGACCCTCTCCGATTGGAGGCGAATTACGCCGCGAATCATCATTATTCCGCTTATGATAAATCAAAACGCGATTCATTCTTCAATTCAAAAGGATTTTCCGGAGAGAGTCCGAAAGTTTTGACTTCTGGATTAATCGGGGGAGCGAATAGTTTTTTGAATTCTGGATTTGGATCGAGTAACGGTTTCGTCGCTAATGGAGCCCTGCTCGGAGCCTCGAACAGCTTTGGATCCTCGAATGGATTTACCCAGAATAATTACCCGGAAATAATAAGTAGTTACGAAGATTGTGTCTGCGTGCCGTACGATCAGTGCGCTGGAATCAACCATGCCGGACGGAAGGACGATCTCTTCCTAGCGATCGATCCTCGGAATCTCGGAAAGGAGATCGAGGCCGAACTCGAGGATATTGTTCTGACCGATTCCAATGGAACGACTACAACCCTCAGAGTCACAAAAGGTGCAAACGGTACTCAGGAAGTCGAACCCACGAATCCTGAACGAGACGAGAAAAAATCCGAAAATTACAAATCACCGGAAAATAACGAAAATTCATCCAAGAGAACGAGACGAGATGCGAAACACGCCGAGGCAAACGACAAAAAGGAGCAACTTCAAGGCGTAAGTTTATTTTTTACAAGTATCCCTTTCTTTTCTTTTCTTTTCTTTTCTTTTCTCTTCTTTCATCAGTAAAACATTCCATTTTCATTCCCGTTTATTTGACTCTCTTTTCTACCTCTCCCGTCAACGGATATCACCCATTCGATTCTTTTATTCCATTATACATTCTATACCTATACATATAGAAATAAATGATGCACTAACGAGATCATCTCTCTATCGGCCTTCTATCATTCTTCCCGCCCAAATACATAAAGTCAGATTTGCTATTTCTACGAGCAACTTTACTATTTTTTCTTGTTAGAGAATAATTAATTCACTCTTAAGTTCAAATGAAAAAAAATTACGAATAATATCTGCGAATGGACATAACGACGCGAAACGAGAGTCAGAAAATAATAAATAATTGACGTTGGATAAAATCGCGTTCTCAAAACAAAAAAGGAATAAAGAATAATAAATAAGTATACAATTATATGTAAAAAAAAAATAAGAAGCCGAAGCGATGTGAGAAAGAGAAAGAGAGAGAGAGAGAGAGAGAGAGAGCGATCTATCTCGACTATAAAGATTTGATTGGATCTCTTAAAAAAGAAAGAAAGAAAGAAAAAACAGATGGGTGAACGAATTTTCCGACGGTTTCGTTGCAGCGTCTACTCGTGGGCGATCACATAGATACCTCAAAATTGAACGTGAGACCAACTTGGGGCGTGAGTTTCGGGCTACCGCAAGGCAGCGGAAATTATCCGATCAACGGTTACGGAGGAAATCCTCTGGTGAATCCTTACCCGGGCTACGGGGCAGGAGGACAGGGAGGATTGAATCTGGGCTTGGTTTCGGTAAACCCTCTCGTCTCTGTTCAAGTAACGAAGGACGATTACGGCGAGAAGGTGATAAAGCCTTTTGTAAATCTTCACGTTACTCCGAATCAGGGTTTGGTGAACAAATTGGGAAACATATTGAGTCACAAGAAGGAATTACTCCTCGGAGGAGGAAATCATTACGGAGGAGAATATTATCCTGGACAGAATAATTACCATCATGGAGGTCACTATCACGGACAATACGCGCCGAATTATTATCCGTCGGGATCTCCCGTCTACGAAAAACCAATTTTCGTTGAAAAACCGAATTATCACGGCTGGCACGGTTATCACGAAAAACCACAGCAACATTTTCACAATCATCAACACCATTACCATCAGAAGCCGCGTCCCCATTACAATAATTATCCTGATAATAATAACTACAACAACAATTATGGCGGATTCCCGGGTCATTATCGAGAAGGAGAAGACTACGAGGATTCCCCGTATGATTTCGCCGACTACGGGGATGATGATTATTACAGAAGCTCGCGTAAAAATATATCGGCAAATAAAAATGTCGAGCACGGAGCAAAGAATGACGGTCGGGGATCAGAGCAGGCTGGAAGCAAAGTCGCTTTTCGCGACAGAAAAAGACGAGAGATTAGCGAGCACGAAGATTCGAGTGAATCGGTAAGAACGTCGATCACATTTGTCGATGGGATATGATGAAAGCTCCGGATCGCGGGGAACGCGTTCGTAACGGACGAACGAAAGTCTATCGCAATAAAAATGTGGAAAACCTCTTAATCCGCCACCACGTTATTATGTATTATGCCTGTCTATCTGTGCATGATGCTCAAAGAGAGATCATCACATATGTTTTTCATTTTTTACCGACTGAGTAAATCTGACGTACGTTTCTCATTCGCTCGCGCTGTCTCCGATGATGCTGGGGGAGGGATCTCATCTCTTGGGATTTCCCCAGCGTGTGTAAAATGTGTATACGGCATTCCCGGTGTGAACCTCATTTATGATTGCTTTTCCATATTTGCTTCTTATTTTTTCATGTCCATATAAACTTTTGTATAACATAGATACATATTGTTGTATAATATAAAAGTGGTATTTTATCAATTTTCTTCAATAAAAATTACAGAGACAATTTGGAAGAGTCCCCCCCGGCTGCGAAGCGAGACACGTCTGCTGCAAGAGAAATCAGATCTATCCAGGTTACAACAATAATAATGCTGGGATAAATCAGCTGGGAAAGCCGAGACCAGGAGAATGCGGAGTCAGAAACACTCAGGGAATAAACGGAAGGATAAAAACCCCGTCGTACGTCGATGGGGACTCTGAATTTGGTGAGATGAATTTATATTTTAAATAAAAATCTCCCCGTCTCTCTGAGGCCGCCTGTTTATGTGTATGTATAATGTATACATACATACATATAGATGATCGAATTGTTTTTCTCGTGAAAATTCCAGGCGAGTATCCATGGCAGGTAGCAATTTTGAAGAAAGATCCATCCGAGAGCGTTTACGTTTGCGGTGGAACGCTGATTTCACCGAGTCACATAATTACCGCGGCGCACTGCGTGAAAACGCACGCCGGGCGCGATCTTCGTGCGCGCCTCGGTGAATGGGACGTAAATCACGACGTCGAATTTTTTCCCTACATCGAGCGTGACATCGTCAGCGTTACGGTCCATCCTGAATTTTACGCGGGCACTCTGTACAACGATGTAGCCATTCTGAAGCTAGATCACGAGGTCGACTTTGAAAAAAATCCACACATAAGCCCCGCGTGCTTGCCAAACAAGCACGACGATTTTTCTGGCTCGAGGTAACGAAGCGCGATTACATATATACATATATATTGACGACATGTTTTATAATCGAAAATTTTACGTTATTTACGGCGTTTTTATATTATCACGATGCATGCATGCACAGATGCTGGACAACCGGATGGGGCAAGGACGCGTTTGGTGACTTTGGGAAGTACCAAAATATTCTAAAAGAAGTTGACGTACCCGTGGTGAGAAACCAAGTATGCGAAAACCAAATGCGCCGCACGAGACTGGGTCCAACCTTCAATCTTCATCCTGGTTTTATTTGCGCCGGTGGCGAAGAAGGAAAGGACGCGTGCAAGGGCGATGGCGGTGGCCCGATGGTATGCGAGCGCCACGGCAAGTGGCAACTCGCTGGCGTTGTTTCCTGGGGAATTGGATGCGGTCAGGTCGGAGTTCCCGGTGTTTACTCCCGAGTTTCCTATTACATCGACTGGATTCGCCAAGTTATAAATCAGTATTGAGGAACCACACACTCACCTCTAATATGCATATATGCACATACTCTCTGATAAAATCCTCTCTCTTTTATCTATTTTATATTCCTTTATATTCTTAATCTCTCTATAACTTATTTTATTTTTCAATGTATATATACACACACACACTCACACACACACAGTAAAACTTTTCTGCAGTTTCTTATTAATTAAAAAAAAAAAAACTCGATACCATCTCTGCACATATCAGTTTTCCAGCTCTGTGCGTTTTTTAATTTTATATGTTTTAATATATAGAATATGATATTCGAGCCACACATCATGCACCGCTCGTGATGGTCTCGGAGCGAAAAGTAATGCATTTTCTGTGCAATATATTTGTTAGTGACATATATGTATTATATTAAAAATTGAAAATACATAAATTAAAATATTATTTATGAAGTGCACATACACACATGACGTTGCGTTATACTTATTTTTATATATGTATATGAGTAATTCCATATCAATTCGACAAATGGTTGGAATCGAACCTTTCCGATTTGGATGAAATTTGGTGGGAAGTTTTCTTTCATCATAAAACAAAGT
>JAPYYX010002694.1:0-15788 GCA_030522605.1 Cremastinae sp. B BG-2022a
TAAGAACATGCTCGCCAAATTTTATCAAATTCTTATCATTTTTCAATTTTCTATGTGTTTAACATGCGATTGTAGATAAGTGGTATCGAAACCCCTTAAGCAGATGAAAAAAGAATAATGTTGACATTAGAAAAAAATAAAGAATTTATTTTTTATTAATTTTTCTCTCCTCTCTCGTGTGCATCCGCACACACACGAGGCATTCAATACGGATTCTCGAAAGATTTTCCTCTCTCGCTCCTTTCGATGTATCAGGCTCACCCGTTTTGTGCCGTTAATATTATTCGGCATGAAACTTCCGGTGCCGCGATTCAACCGCGAGTCCACTAATAAATTGGCTCGTCACGATGATGATTTTCGAAATTTTAGTGACGATTTGTCACTTGAATTTGTTGATTACGTGACTTCGGTTTAATTATCGAATTCATTATGGATGTAATGTGAAATTAACTATAGGTAATGCAGATTTGGATTCTAATAAATTGGTATGTGCTGATTTGTAGATTGGATGGATTTCAAGCATGAAGAGTCGACCGAGAGCTAATTAATGAATGTATAATTTATTATGGAACTATTTATAAAATGATACTTTTACTTTTCATGAATAATCGGAATAATTTACAGTAAATCATGCGCATGAAAAATGATATCATAATTTAGAAATGATAAATCCTATCAGGTTTTTGATGAATAAAAACGCAAATAACTAGTTTTCATCATTCGATATCCGAGTCTGATAAACTTCGTCCTTTTCCACTTTTCAAGATTCCCGAGCAGGTTGTATGTGGATTTACAAGTCCAGGACTTCCAAGAAGGATTTCCTTGTATACGCATCAGGGTTACGTGGAATTGAATCGAATCCGGTCCGGAGGCTTGAGCATCGTCGTTTTTTTGCTAGATATAAATTAAAGTCTGCGTTAAGGACATATTTGTAGGTTGGTCGTCAAGTTTTTGGCGCAAACGATCGAGGTCTCCAATCACCGTGGAATCCGGTATCGAGCCTGTCAACTTCATCGGGGAAAACTCGACGCTGCGCCGCGTATGCTAGTTTTCGATCGTAAATACGAGCTTTGAGCCAGACACGCAGCGCGGAGTATCGTGTACGGATATAAAACTTCAATCGGGGAACGAACGCGGAGAACTGGCAAAGCCGGATTACTGTTAGCAGCTCGCGGAGACCGCTGCCTTGTGCGCCCATTCGCACTTTGCATCCCGTGTGTTTATAGTATCCGGTTGTTTTCAGCTATATACTCGACCCTAATCTCACCATTTCTCTACTTTTGCCCCTCTTCAGAACAGGAACCAACCATTCGACCACTATGTTCTCGGAATTTAACGCTCTATATTTCTTCAGGCGATCTAGATATTTTTTTCGTTACAAAAATGTAACTGGTTAAAGCTATAAAATTGTTGAAAAGTATGTTTGGTAAATTGGTAGTTATTCAAAATTATCTAGACAGGATTTGGATAAATTTGTAATTCAATAAGGAGTTTTAAGATAATAAATCGCTCAAGTGTTATTTTAAAAAAAATTATGGTATGATTTAATTTATCTTGGGAGCTATAAGTTAAACCGTTGAAGTTTGCTTGCCAATCAAAAACGTTGAAAGTGATGCGTATTTACACCTGGAATATAATTTGTAATGCATTTTAGTTATGAAACGCTACAAAATTCGCTTCATTTCCCTAATGACGGGATTACGTTCAAGAAAGTGGCTATGCACGTGATGAAAAAACTCGTCTTGATTCGTCAATAAATAACTGGAAGTGCTCGGAGCACGTCCGGTTTGAAAGCCGTCGCCATAATTCGCCCCATAGATTATGCATCGGCACATTGGCCGGCTCATCGAAGTATCTTGGAGGCCTGCTCGATATAGATTAAGAATACGGGACATGTGGAAAAAACGTCTTGGGACAGTAAACACACACTCGATATAAGTGCGAGCGGGATAGCGGATAATCAATTCCGCAGCGGAGAATAATTTCAACGGTTCACTCTCTGTTCAATCTCATCGTGTATTCGCTCGCTTGCGGAATAACCGATAGGCAACGTGCTACCTGAAACAGTGTATTCCGTTCTGTTCCCCTCAACCATTTCGCTTCCTAGCTCTTTTCTCACTCTGACATACGTATTTCTCGTTATTCCTTTTTCTTACTCTCTTTTTTTATTTTATTTTATTCTGTTATCTATATCTCTCTCTATCTTTCTGTTATTCCTTTCGCTGCGTTTTATTTCTCCTTTTTACTCTCTTATTCTCTTTTTCCTCCTCTTCTCTTCTCGGTAACTCGCTTGGCATATTGATCTAAAAGTTGCTTTGCCCGGAGCGCAGTGAGCTGTCTCTCATGTGGCATCAATAAATGGTGACGTTTCATGTAACGCGCACGTAACATGTTATTCGTGCAAGAAACTCGGCTGCAGCCTTCCAACGAGAAATTCTATTTTCATCCAGGGATAAGGTACAAAAATAAACTTACGTCTTACTGCGAGTAAAAGTACAATCATAAAATCTCATTACGTTTACGACTGTGAGCCTCTGGTGCAAAAAATTCTATAAACCTTATGAGGTCATTGGAAAATTTAATTGGGATTCCTGGATCATTAGATTCTTTTTTGTTAGTGAATTCAGATATACCAATAATTTACTAGTATGTAGGAGAAGTATCTATAATGCACTGCCAGATCCAATTGAAGTAATATACTTTTACTATGCAGTATCTATTCATTCTAGTATACTAATAGCAATAGCAATCACATACACTATCCTGGTGCAGTATAGTAATGCTACGTTGTGTTTTGATATGTGGCGCTATGATATAACATGCTATGGTGGTTGTTGGATCATGCGATGTGCCATTGAAAGCCATATGATATGATATGCTATGCGATGCTAGACCGCATTTTGAACATTAAGAATTTGTGCATATTAGAATGGAATGGATCTAGCATGCCATACAACACTTCAACTTAGACCGGTACCATAGTACCAGTCTAGATTGAAGTACTATAGTACCGTACCACAAAGCATGATATACTATAACATAGATCTAGCATTGCATTGATGCATAGCATAGGATATCATACCATAGTACCGGTCTAGGTTGAAATGCAGTATGGTACTACGGTATGGTTTCATCTATCATCTAGGTGGACTAGGTTGAAATCTGTTGTGGTACGCTAGAACCATGTCATTCCATTCCAATAAGCACAAATTCTTAATGTCTAAAAAGATCCCGAATCTTCAAATCGACATTCAAGCCACAAATGGTAGATCTCTAGGGTGATATAATCGTCTTTTGTTGGTGGAACATGTGTTAAGCTTCCATAGTGAATATCCGATCGTTTGTAGACATATTTAATTCTTTGTGTACCTCGTTTTTGCGCATTGCGGCGCGTTCCTCTTCATCGAGTAACATTGGATCTCGCCGACGTCTCGCGGCGAGACGCTCCGTACGACAGGCAAGTGGGTTACTTTGAGACCGAATAAGAAAATGTTAAGAAATCGCGTCGCTTGATCGTCCGAGTCGCGGCGACGTGACGCTAGGAGGAAAAAGAGGAATGGTACGGAAAAAGGGAGGAACGAGAGGAGAAGGACGAGGAGGAGTATAAGAAGAGCGCTAATACGAAGCGATCCGAGAAAGAGAACTCGACGCTCTTCAGCGAGCACTCGCGTGGACCGATTCAAAGCGACAGCTCTCATTGTTTACCTCGGGAACGTCGACGCATCTACTGGCTTCTAGTCGGCTTCCCCCAGAGTCCGCCCGGGACTAACGTGGGGAGTCGCTGGCTCCCCGAGCCGCCGCTTATACATAAAAGACCATGTACTCCGAGAATCAACGAGAGTAAGAGAAAATAGAGTTGGAATGTTTCTTGATACCTCGACTGCCTGCATTTTTGGCATTTCTCCGAAAAGAATTCCTGCTGCGAGTTCGCGTTATTCACTATATACTATTTGCCAAAGGATCGACGATTCTCTACTTTTACGCTTGAATAAATCACGATAGCATCCTTAATGATATGAGATCACGATAAGACTCTTCAAGTATACCTATAAAAACAGCTGCTTCTCAACTTAGGAGATCATTGGACTAGGTCGACTGCAAGGTCATCAACAGTTTGAATTGTGGTCGGTGTCGTGTCACATCAAGGTCTTTGAGTGCATTCCAAATGACTTGATACTTTTATATCAATGGTCTAGTCAGTCTAATGATGAGATTTAGAATCATTAATATTGTTTTGGTTAGTCAAGGAATGCACTTATTGATATCGTTTGAAGATAATGCCATATTGGATAACTAATCAAAAGCTTCTACTACCTAATGTACACACTTATGAATTATTGTTCCAAAGAGTTCTGGTACATTTGAATTCAACAATTACTCATGATGCAAATAAGTTCATTTTCAAATAGCTTCAATTGCTCGAATTGTTTTAAAGAAGTTGTGATGATGATTAAATGGACAATCCGGGCGTAAGAATGATCTCTTTCGTTCATCACTTTAGTACCATGTAGCGTTTTTTTCTAAGATGCAGAAGAGACGTAATGGCGGGTATTCCGAATCTGGTTTGATGCTCGCAGAGAGATGCGGGACAAGAATGGAGCGAGAGGAAGTGAAAAAGAGAGGATAGCGAAGAGCCAACGAAGCGATTTATCACGAACGCGATGTGATCAGGCTCGCCTCCAGCGTTGGACGTTAATAACGCTTCGCGGATCACTGAAAGTCCCTATCTTTATAGTTTCTTTGCTTTTTCGTCTTCTGCGTTCTCTTCTTCTTCCTCCTTCTCCTCCTACTCCTTCTCGATGAGCATCCTCCATTTCTCTTCTTCACTCTTCGAGCATCCAAGTCTGTATTCCTCTGTACTATTTTGCCTACAGCTTGCTCCGACGTGTATAGGTTTATATCGGATGCTTCCCGTGTACCTGCTTGCTCGATGTTGCGCTTTCTTGCCTCCCGCTCGGTGCATGCCTAATAAAGCGAACGCGCGCGCGGCAACCGCTTCGTCGAGACGCCCTGCCTTCCCGTATTTCCCTTTTTATTTTATTTCTTTCAATCAACTATGCGAGAGCCACGACGACAAAAAAGTCCGCGGGAAGTACGCGCGCGCGGCCTTTCGAGAGAAAACCGCGGCAAGGTCGATCGCCCCGGTGACTCGGTAACGAGACTTGACGTTCGCGTCTTTTAATACGAGGGATAAAAGGAATAACGAAAGGACGTTCCTTGACTCGATTATATTCGCTTTATTTATCGAGTACGTGTGATAAAGGTTGCTTATTTTTGTAATTACGACTCTGGGGAATGTCCCCTTTCATTCCTCCGTCCCCTTTTTTCCGCGACCACGTTTGTCTACGTTTTTCAACCGTCCGTCACTTCTGACATTCCGGTAACGTTGAATTCAACCATTTTCCTCGCTGCTTCTCTTTTTCACCAATCAACCAGAATGTTATCGTCGATTCAATCTACATATTTACAATCACGCATGAAGAGCATTAAGACCGGTTCAGCAAATTAGATATCTCGATTATTTCCTGATGGCAAATATTTGAGATGCTTTTTGTTTTGCCATTAATGGTACCATTCATGGAATGAGTATTTACCTTCCTAGCGAATGTGCATACTTTAAGTGTGTATTATTCAGCTCAAGATGCAGTAGTACGCGATATACTAAACCAGAATCCATCAGGGACCATGTTCAACCGCATGTCATACGTCCTCTGACCTTTTAGTTTCAACCTTCCAACAGAATGGATGCAAATGGTTGGATGTCTTGGTGGTTGCAGATGTGTCGATAGATGAATACTAGAGTAAGTTAATTTCTTGATTCTAAAAGAAAGGGAAGTTGTCAAACACTTTCAATCCATCTCTTATGGAATTCAGGTAATGTTGAATTCCGGCCTTCTTTATGGGTTCTTTTTCGTTCTACCAACCAACCAGAATGTTATCGACGATTCTATCTACAGATGTGCAATCACGCAAGAAGATCATCGCTAAAACGATTGCTTGTACAAACTGCACATCTCGATTATTTCCTGATAGCAAATATTTCCAATGGTTCTTGTATTGCCATTAATGTTGCCATGTAGAGGAAGAGCGTTTACCTCCCGTATACATATGCATATTTCGAATGCACAATATATCCAGCTGGGAGACGCAACACCGAGCAATGTATCACACGAGAATCGGCAGCTCGATCCAGGGATCATGTTTTTCAGCCGCATTTCATCCATCTCTCGACCTTTGTCTTTGGGATTCCTGCGCTATCGATCCAGATAGGAGAGTGTCTCGGTGGTTGCAGATGTGTTTATAGGCGAAGAACAATGTGCTTACTTCTTTTTCGTTATAGAAGGAGAGACAGAGAGCGAGGATAAGTTGTCATACGCCTCGGAGCAAACTGCGCTCTCCCAACAATCCGGAGGTTCTTTTCCCTGACCGCTAGCATTTATCTACGGCATCGATATAGTCCACCCTCCGGGTCTCTGTATCTGTCGGTTTAATCTCTCTCGTTCTCTCCCCAGCTTTTCTATGCAGATGGAGAGAGCGAGGATTCTAATACCCAGTGTAGCCTGTGTGTATCGAATAGATGGCGCATAGAAATCTCGAGCTGACCAGCTTGCCATGCATACCAGAGTGCGCATGCATCGAGAACTCCCCAGATCGGTGCCCGGCCTTCTACTTTCCTCTCTTCTCTTTTCTCTCTATATCCTCGCCGCCTGCACTTGCCGAGCCTTCTTCGCTCCAGCCCAGGCGCTATGTATAACAATCTCAGCGATTGCCGTATTGGCCATGCCCCGGTACTGCCGGGTTCGACGCTCCGCGACTCTCGCAAGATACACTCGCGGATATTCCAAGGTATGTGCCTTCCAGCCGAAGAAATACGGAGATATCGGGAACGCTTCCATTTTTTTCATTCTTACGAACCAACTCTATTTACCTATCGTTACTACAGATTTATCAGATTTTTTTTCTTTCGAGATACCTAACCAGGGATATCGGTTCGGAACTCTTCCGGAAGCGTTTTCAACCGGATGCAAATTCTCTCAGCTGAATACTAATTTTTTAATCTGGATCACAATTTACATATCAAAATAATGTTTGTAGAATCAAATTTTAATTCCACATAGAAAATATCGCTGACTAAAAATTTTTAAGAGATAGAAAAACTGTTGTTAAAAACTGAAATTTTCCAGTTTGGAAATTTCAACGATCATTTACCACAGCGACAAAGTTTCTTGGACTTTTCGAGCGACGTTTAACGCTCGGTAGACCCAGACTTGTACACACGCCAGACAATGGTTCGGACGCTGGTGTAATGCGCGTGTATTCCAATCACCAGGCGAGGAAATACAGAAAGAGAGAGAAGAGACTGACAGAGATCGGGGCAAATGAGATTGCTGATGTTGCCATGAATCCGAACGTGAAATTATTATGAGAGTTGGAGAGACGCCGGGTATCCGAGAAACATCCGGAGTGGAAGGAAAAGCGCGAGAGAGTCAAATTCGACGTACAAGCTATATATAGAAATCCACTATCGAGTCTCTCTCGGCACTCTCAACGAGTTGGCAAACTGTTTCCTAGCTCGGGTTAGTCAGTGGGATCCCAATGAGGAAAACTCGCTTCGTCGATGACCCCGCCACTACCCCGCATCCCTATTTTTTTTTCTCCCATCCTCTATATCCTCATCGCGTCCCTCGGAAATGCTCTTACGGACCGTATAACTCCTCGAAAAGAGTTTCAGCGTTGAATTTTCCGCTGTAACTTCCATACCGAGGATCCTCTGATATACGAGCGGCTATTTTTAAATTTTAATCAGCCTACCGTTTTCGCTGTGATAACGAGCGCCTTTTCCGGGGATATTAAACGGTTAATAACGCGCGCGAAATACCTGGTTTCTGGATACATCACTTTTTCGTGGGGTATAGGCCAACTTTTAATAGATAAGTTGAAATATTTGGGGTACTGGTTAGACAGTTGATTTTCTGATGGTACACGATAGTTGATTTTTTCTAAGATTGATAGAACTGAGATGATTTGGAAAAAATAGATGGATTGTCCATTACGTTCTGAGAATCATTGACAGAAATTTCGAAAATGAGGAAAATATATTCGAAATCTCATGAAAATGAGAAAATCGTTTAGACAAACTTTTAATAAATTTTTTAAGATTCCTGAATTATTTGAAATACTTAAAATTATTTGAACCTCGCGCCTCTAATCTCCGTCAGGGTGAAAAATATCCAGAAAGCAACGAACGTCTTTGTTCCAGGGTGAATTTTTTTTTCCACGTCGATGGCCTTTCTCGCGAAGGAAAAATCGTGGAACGAGATTTTTCTCATTGCTCTTGCTGGAATGGGTAAAACATAAAGAGGTGGAGTGTGTGCCACAGGAACAGGTCGCAGTTGTGTACCAGCAAAGTCACAGATTGGACCCGAATCGATTTCCTTGTGGCACTCTCGTATGGAACGACGACGGAAACGATTTGCTTGTGCATTACGTTCTTGGTTCACACACGTCTATTCAAAAACACGTACGAGTGACGAGAATCGTGCAACACACGAGCCAGGACGACTTTTACTTTTTTTCCCGTCTTTTTTTTTTGTTCATTTTTTTCCGTTCGTTTCTTTTTTTTTTCTTCCCCGAGAGCTCCCGTTATTCTCTCATTCTGAACCGAAACGACAAGTATACTCGTGTATACGTGCCTCTCAACGGTCAATGTAGCAATCGCGGTTCGTATACAACATAAAACTCGAAATCAATGCTGATCCGGGAAAATAGAAACCCGGCGCGTCTAAGGATATACGAAGCTCCCGCTCTCGTATGAAACAAGAAAATATTTTTACGATCCCGGAGCATCGAATGAAACTGACGTAAAATCAATCGGCTTCGTTCTCCATCGAACGAGCTTTCAAACCTGGAAATGAATTTTACAAATGATTGCGGAATTACCTTTGTTATTGCGCTGGAAATATCGCCAATATCTGCGAATGATTTTTTTTACAAAAGCGAGAAAAATCTTATTCTCCGACATTCCCAGACTTACCTGAAACATAAAAGTGAAAAATAGATTTAATAAAAGAGAAAATGCATATTTTACGATTTGTTCGCTTTTTTATTATTCATATTCAACACTACTATAATTTTACGTGTAATAATATTATTTCTGCATGATATTATGTGAAATATAACAAGATATTTGAAATTCATGAAAGCTGTCAAAAGCGTTTCGACATAATAATTAGCGAACAGACGAAAAGACCGTGGGATCAATTCTAAAATTACAAAAGAGGAAAAATACAAAAAATACAAATTTCAAGCAAAAAAGAGAGCACGCAACATTTTTTTTCCACACGCGTAAGTCTTTGAGAAAAAAATTCCAACGCCCCCGGTTGGGAGATAATCTCGCGAAAAGAGATCGATTAAAAGTGAATTTTGAGATTCAGCAGGATGGCTAATCGCCAGGAAGCAAACGCTGGAATTTTTGCACAAGGATCTCGCCCCTTCTCGCAATTTTTTTTTCACTCCCTTCTAGCCCTTTCAAGGCTAGATTTTGCTTCGGGACCCGAAATTAACATTAATTCGAGGTTCTCGTTCGATGGATGATGTATGGACCTCGAGCACCTTTCGCTCGGTGTATAATAAAATAAAAACTCGAATGCGCCATAATTATCGTCCTCTCGCAGCACCTCCCTTTCATTTCTCTCTTTCTTATTTTTCTCATTCGCCCTTGGACCCTTTGATCTCTGGCCTATGCTTCGGAAAAAAATATTCGACCGAAATAAAATGTTCAATTTTGTACACGAACATCAATTAAACATTTTAATGAAATATGTTAAATGTTAAAACGTTTATCAACAATTTGCCATACGAAATAATTAATTAAAAACTGAAATTAAAAATTCTATAAAATAATTCTGATATTTTTGTCCAAAATGTTCGTGATCCCAAAATGAAAGATTCAAAGTGAGAATTCGCCTGGAACTTCATCAACGGAGTTTAAACTGCAAAAGTGGAATAACAGAAGGTTTCGGAAACTTGATCGTTCGTTGAAGGCAGAATTGTGCTCGAGCTCATGGTCCGAGCTCGCGAAATATTAACCGAGATGGGGTATACGGATCGAAATTGTTCATCTCGCTCTTAATTCAGTGCTTCTTCAAATTTAGATTTCCAACGGGCTCCCGGAATAATTAAACTTAGGAGTAATAATGCTCTACAAAGGGAAACGTGTGCACCGACGGCTTTTGTACACTTGGCTTATGGCCACGGAGACAAAATGACAGTATTAAGACTGAAATTTTATTTCATCGTGAAAAAACATTCTCGCCGTTATTTAAGACTGTATTTGATTCAAAATTGATGAAAAATTCCAGCAACTTTGACCTATTATTTTTTAATATATCAGAAAATACGATTCTGAAAAATATTTTGTATAAACGTACATTAATTTTGTTCTTTTATAAAAAATTCCATCACTTCAGAAAAAAAATCTTCCAATTTCCAAATTTTTAAAAATCTTCGTAAACCTTTACTACACAAATCGACTTTTCAAAAATCTCAAAATTTTCATAAACTTCTCTTTAATTCTTTTATCAATATTTCAAAATTACAAAAAAAATACTGGCCATTAAAAAATCAATACAACTTTTAAAAAACTTTTTCCTCGATGGTAGATGAAAAAATAGTTACTAAAAAAATGCCGTTATGAAATATCCGCGCTGACCTGCGAAAAGCAAGAAAATGGGGAAGCTGAAAAAAAATGAAGAAAAAAATATTAAAAAAATGGGATAAAATAAGAGTGAATAACAGCGAAGCGGAGGTAACAGCAGCCTCGGTGGAGCGGCATTTCCGTGCACGTGACGCTTCGACCGAGCGGTCTCCGCAACACTGCGGCAAATTCGCGAGCGGTTACCGCGGCCAATAAAGTTTAGCCTGCCGCAAACGGTCTCTCCTCCGTCGTGGATAATATATGTATAGATTTGCTAGTTGGGAAAATATATAGTTACAATATAACATATACACGTATATAAATTTTCTAATTTATAGATATACATATGACGCACACATAGATATATATAAATTCGGTGCCGTATCCGAGCCGATGTGTGCGTCCGTCTCGGGGCGTTCCGGGCTCACGTTTCATCGAGCTTGACGGAAACGCGCGACAGACACGCTCGGGACCGCGGAAACGACAATCCTTGCCGAGAGCTTCCATATTCTAAGCGCTGAGCATAGTCAGATTGGCAGCGTGATTAATTCATCCGATTCCCAGGCTCTCCATTCCGGGAAACTGCGTTCTCGGAGCGAATATTAGCGAGAAAACGGAGCTACGAAAATTAACGTGTTTCTCCATTTTCGCAGTGAGAAGAGAGAGAGAGAGGGAGTTCTGCAGTATACGCTGACGTTTCCTCTTTCTTGTATCTTCGAGAGAGCCATTTGTCTCGCGCGTCAAATCCCGTGACGTGCGAAAAAGAAGAAAGAAGAGAAAAACGAGCAGGAAAAAAGCATGAAAAAAAAATAAACGAAAGATTGGAGTGCACTCCGGGCGAACCGTTTATAAGTCGGGAAAATGTGTCTGTTTCGGTGTCACATCACTCGATGGACGTCCACTTCCGCCTCATACTTTTTTTCTAGACGAACTCGTATATTCGCCGTTCTTGACGTACCGAATTGGGGATAAGGGACAAATTTCGCTGACGCGACTACGTTCAATGAATCAATTGATAATAGGCTGCTCCGGATGAGGAATCTCCAGGGAGCAATTTTTTAATGGAGCTTTGCATCGGGTTTGACCGATTTCCATCGAGGAATGACGCGAGTGTAATAAAAGTCTAAACTGATGGAACTGTATTCATCAAACGTGTGTGACGGATCTTTCAAATATTTTACTTCGCTTTTATTTTTACAGTAATTCATATGCAGTTGTAATAATCGCATGAATCGTCTCGACAGCATTAAAATAAGATTCCTTATGAAATTTCGAGTCGAAAAGTCTTTGAGCGCTTTTCGATCCGATGCACCGGTGCCGAGATATCGAGCATCAAAAAAAGAGCCAATGAGATGCGCCCGAGTCACGTGACTGATGCGCGCGCACCGCGACGCAGCGCTCTCCCATTGGCTGAACTTCATTTGCCGATAACTCTTCAGTACCAGGTCGGATAAAAAAATGCCCAAAGACTTTTCGACTCGGAATTTTCTCGCGAATACGTTTTCATCATGATTGACATGAACTTCTAGGACAGCCTGTACGAAACTCTTAGAAAAACGATATTGCAAGCTACGTATAGAAGTAAATTGATACCAAGTTGACAGATTTATATTCGAGCGTAGGCCGCTCGGGGGAAAAGCCGCAGAAATTACTATCGATTGAGCGTCTCCCGTTTCCGGCGAACGTGGCGAGTCACGCGAACGACGCCATTCCAGCGCGCTCCCTCGCCCCGTTTTTTCCCTTCGCGGCGTCCCGTCCTTCCACCGCGGTCGAGCGACCGGCGGAGTTTTTCTTCCATTTTCCAGCCGAGCGAGCCACCGACGAGAGTCTCAACAGCCCCGGGCGTATATTTTCCGTCGAGTCAGAGCGATCCGGAATTTGCGGCAAAGTGTCACTCAGGATATTGAATTCTTTCTCTTCGGTTACTCCGAGCCTCGCTCTTCGTCTCCTCCGTACCAGGCCGGAGAGAAATCCTTCTTCGCGTAAATACATCTCTTCGATTATTAATTTCTCAACTAATTGCTCGTCAAGACCCGGTCGCACCGATTTGCACGTCTTGTCTTGACTCGGCCACTCATGCATGCGCAAAATTGTTTTTTTTTTTCAATTCACAATTTCTTAATGAATATTTTCCATAATTTTTATACATCGAGTATAATTAACTATAATAATTGTAAGATAATTAATTCCAGAATATTTTTTAGTGATAAAATCTAAAAAAAATTTCGACGTCCTTAAAATGATTGAAAATGTTTTCTTCGCATTTTAAACTGATACAGCTTGTCTCAAGTCAAGGAGAAATGGCTGAAGCTCTAAGTCGAACTCGCAAGTATACAGCAGTCAGAGCGAAGATCCTGCTGCTTTTTGGAAAATTCGACATGAGCGCGTAGCCAAACGGTCCGGAATTAACGCGAATTCTCGAATACTCTCTTCCGAGCGTGGATCGCCATTCCTTGAGCTTTCTTACACTGAAAACTCTCGGGGATTCTCTCCAACTGCGCATTTCACGAAATTTCCAAGATAATTCAGTGCGAACAGTTGCAAACTCGATGTTTTTCGAAATACGAATCAAAGAGCACATTTTTATATCCTTAAAAATATTTTTGTGGTAAACTCCGATTTTTCTTTTTTTATTTATTGAAAAATAAAATTATTTCAAAAAGTTTTAGGTATGAAATAAATTTTCTTTATGAAAAATTAATTGGAGTAAAAATTAATACTAAAACTAAAATAGATCAAACGTGAAAACGAAAAAAATGAAAATCTTCTCAAATTCTTATCATCTTTACTTTCAACGGCAAAAATTTTATAAATAAAAACGTATAAATTCCACAAAGTACAAAGCGAGCCAGCAGCAAATAAGCAAGCAATTTTTTTTCAAGTACCGCGTAGCTTCAATCCCGTTGTTACATAAAAATCTCAAAAAGTGTAAACGAAAATAACTCGTTAATTTATTTTTTCGCTTCTTTCGCTGGCTAACGAGAGTTTTTAAAAGCTACACGACAAAAGAGCACGAGAAAACGAGGAAGGGAAAAAGTGTCCGGGGAAATGGAAACTTTGCGCGCCGGACAATTTGATATTCGTGCGCTTTGAATTTACAAGCACGGGATGATGCACAGGAAGAAGCCCGAGAGTACGGATTTTCCTGGCACTTTCGTTCGCCGCGCGCGGCGCATTGCTCGGATGCTTTTGCAACTGTGTTACGAAGAGCTGTTGCCCGTTCCGAGGCTCGTTGCCGCGGCTAATGCTCGTTATCTCAACGGGTCGAGTGTCTAATGGTTCTCCGTAATGGCTCCGCAATCCACCGGCAACCAAATACGAACGCGATATATCCTTGCCTCTATTCTCCGCCTTTCCTCTCCAGACTGCTTTCGATCGATGTATTATTCTGAATGTTGTTTCACCAAAACGATTTGCATACGCGTTAGTTTTCAAGTTTTTAGTCTCATTTACTTGGACATTATTTAATTGAGATAAATACATTTAAATTACAATATTATTTTCGAATTATCACATCTCTCGTTGCTTCAAATTTTTTAATATTTCTCTTCGGAGTGTTATATCACAAAGTTATTTTATATCTTTAAAAATATCAAATTTTGTGAGAGTAATAAGAATATTTTCACGTACAAAGTTTAAAATTTTTTTGAAAAATAAAATAATAAAAATTCAAGTTTTAATATAAAAAAAAAAATTAATTATCCATTCACAAATGTATTTTGTAGCACCAAAACTTTTTTTCAACAACAAGAAAAAGTCTTGAGGACAATGATTTGGATTTGCATACGCGTTAGTTTTCAAGTTTTTAGTCTCATTTACTTAGACATTATTTAATTGAGATAAATACATTTAATTTACAATATTATTTTCGAATTATCACATCTCTCGTTGCTTCAAATTTTTATATATTTCTCTTCGGTTTTGAAAAATAAAATAATCAAAATTCAAGTTTTAATATAAAAAAAAATGAATTGTCCATTCACAAATGTATTTTGTAGCACCGAAAACTTTTTTTCAACAACAATAAAAAGTCTTGAGGACAATGATTTGGATTTGCATAGGCGTTAGTTTTCAAGTTTTTAGTCTCATTTACTTATAGACATTATTTAATTGAGATAAATACATTTAATTTACAATATTATTTTCGAATTATCACATCTCTCGTTGCTTCAAATTTTTATATATTTCTCTTCGGTTCGGAGTTTTATATCACAACGTTATTTTATATCTCCAAAAAAATCAAATTTTATGAGAATAAAATAATGAGAATATTTTCACGTACAAAGTTGAAAATTTTTTTGAAAAATAAAATAATAAAAATTCAAGTTTTAATATGAAAAAAAATTAATTGTCCATTCACAAATGTATTTTGTATAGCACCAAAAACTTTTTTTTCAACAACAATAAAAAGTCTTGAGGACAATGATTTGGGAATGCACGACGTATCAAGCTATTCGTTCGTGCAAAAAGCAATTAACGTTCCGAGAGGAAGAAGCAATCCGGTGTACGTCAGCGTGGATATCGCGGCTGCTCGATGTCAAGGGGAGAGAGGATCGGGGGTAAGCGCGGTGTGTGTCGCTTAGTGGCCTCGATGTGTGCTCTAAACTTTCCTTATTACCGAGAGGAGGGCCTATCTTAACTCCGAGTCACTTTCCCTTGATCCCTTTCTTTTTGTTCCCCCTTGTACTACACGACGAAGTTTCACGAGGGCACGTGCCCATGTGCAGACATGTGTACATGTATGTAAATTGGTTTTGTACGATCATTTGTAACTCGCATCCTAATCTTTTTCTAAACAAAAAAATATATTCAAAAAAAAAAATTATTTTACATAACTTAAATATATTAAAAAATTATTATTTCCTAATTTTGATTTTATTTTATTTTAATTCGATTGTACGATCATTTGTAACTCGCATCCTAATCTTTTTCTAAACAAAAAAAATATATTCTGAAAAAAAAAATTTTTTTTACATAACTTAGGGGAGGGGAAGGCAAAATGGGGTACCCCAAAAATTTGGTGAAAATTTACAATATTTCAAATTTTGATAAAATTTTATATCAAATAGTCTTTTATTTGCTAAGAACATTA